>OX419588.1:0-157452 GCA_948473455.1 Teleiodes luculella
AAACCCCTTTTGACTTTGACAAGTTGGATTAAGACTTAGTTACACCTTGGTTGTGAATTGTTGCCATAATCCCCATGCTGGGCTAGAGGGTTGGGATTTTAATCGTTGTAGGTTACATTATATGAATGTTGCTGCCTATTCCCTAAGTAGTGTTCCTTTAGTTGTCTCGTATGCAGCTACTACAGAAGTGCGAGAAGCTAAAATTGTCAGAGAGTATCAAAATGTGACATAGTCATAGTAGTTGTGTTATTAAGTCGCGTTCGACGGCTTGTCGAGCTTCGTGGTAGTAGCGTTGCGTTGTTGTGATAGTGTGGTTGTGTGTGTCAGCTGGGTGTCCCCGGGCGGCGTGCAGCGGCTGCGGCTCATGTTCAGCTCCCGCGCCGCGCCCCCTGCGCCCCCGCCCCCGCACACGCCGCACACTCCTCGCACACCGCACACCTCGCGCCCGCCACACAGGTAAGCTTGTAGATTAAACATGAACATTCAAAATTAAGCACTATTGCAACTTGCAACTAAAATTTGTTTTTGACGTGGCAACGTCTTATAATTGGGTGAAGCCGGCTGCACGCACGAAAAAAACATGACGCAATGCGGCGTTACCGCTGAGGCGTTCCATTTAAGGCTTGAAGTGCAAACGATAGCGCGGAACGAGCGACAAAGAGGCACAATCGTTGTCACGTTCAACTATCGTCAGTAAACCGACTTTACAGACAACCGCTTTTTTATATTATTTCGCTTTTCTCCCTAGCCATACAATAATACAAAAGATACATTTATCAAAAATTAAAAGCAATTTCTGCTGTAACTTAATACAATAAAGTACAAATCTAATAAATCTAAAATACACTAGGTGTATTTATTTTTAAATTGACCTATGCTTGTGTCGTAAAAGTACGACGAATCAAGCTTCATCGGACTTGCGGGGGAATGGATGGCTCTACCCCAGAGTAGTCATGTACCAACGCGTCTAGGAGTGGGGAAAGGGAGCCTCGAACTTAGGCCTAGCGCGTTAAAACATAGTGAAGGAGACGACGCCTGAGGGGCTCCGTCTCTGATTATTAGTTTTGATTTTGATTGGGCTGCCCCCCCCCGGCGGGTACGGGCATTGTTGCCTGAAGCTGAAGGGTATTCTCTACCAGAAGGGCATTCTGTTAGGTGTAATTCAAATTCTTTGGCTGGACTAGGTGTAGTTAATGTTAATGAGTAGGCAAAGTGAAGGTCAATGACCAGGCACAATCATGGTCAAATGACCTAACAAAAGTCAAAAATAATGACCGCGAAATTTCAAGGTTAATAATCAGACAAAGTAGAGGTCATTGACTAGCCAAGATCAGTAATGTATATTGTTTTAACATTTCGTAAAAAGAAGTTTATTTGCCAAGCGGAGTGACCATGTGTTTGTGTGTTCCCCTTTAGCCCCCCCGCAGCGGCCCCACCACGCTGGGCGGCGGGCTGGCCGTGCAGTACCCGCACCTGCAGTGCCCGCCCACCTTCCACCCAGAGACATACACACTCACACCACTCACACCACACACACCGCACACACCCCTCACACCGCACACACCCCCACACCAAGACCACAGGAGGCACCATCACCACCACTGACGACCTAACACCGACTCTGACCACTGCACTTGTACGGTCGCGTTCATAAGTCCAGTCATATCACATGCTTCTATACTTTAAATTAACTTTTTTTTCCAAAAGCATTCAGGACTTATCATTCGAAGTAAAATATTGAGTCCCGTACACTGTATACGTATCACACAAAAATAAGAATAACAAGCCTTTAGGAAAAAAGTTATTTGAAAGTATAAAAACACGTGATATGACTGCACTTATGAACTTGTACTGTACATGCACATGTCACCGTGAGGATTACACATAAAAGGGAGGAAAAAATAAAACTAAGATATTTCGTTACACATATCGATTTACAAGGGCGTCTAAAGGCTGGAGCAAACCGGATGCGTGTGCGTAGGCGTGCACGCACTACTGAGTTGTAATGTATGGAAGTGTATGAGTCAGGACACACCGCTTGCGTAACGTAAACGTGCGTGTCGACGTCGAGTTCCATACATTAAGCTGAGTGGCGCGAGCACGCCGCATCTACGGAATAATACGTGAGAACAGTAACTGACATTTTTGTCACATTAAGACAACATTGACGTTTCCGTTCCGGTTTATTTATTCCACGGTAATGTAAATTGAACCTGATATAAATATTTTTTCATCACAAACGAAAACTCACTACTCACAAATCACGAATACCCTAATGAAAAAAAAAAAAATTTTTTGCTGGTTTAAAAAAAAACCAGCATAGACGAGAAGACGAGATAGATAGATAGATAGATAGATTAAAACTTTATTGGCACACAAAACACAGGCAGCACAAACATAAATCAAAAAGAGTGAGAGAGAACATACAAATTACACGAGATGAAGCCATGTGCTTTTTACCGAATTAATACTATAGAACAGTGTTGGAATGAAGGCCACACTCATTATTAGCTAATATTGCAACAATATATAGAAATATATAAATACTATCTATGTATATTGTTACAGAAACCCAATATATTTATGTATAGGTTAGGTATAGGTTAAGCTCACTGTGACGCACACTGCGACGATATTAGCTCTTCACTGAGACTCAACACAATTGTATAGAAAAGCTTGCGGTATAAAATGAAAACCAAATTAATATTACAAAATACTACTATATCTACGCAAATAGAAATATTAAAATATATAATATCATATTGAAGATGTGTAAAGGTGACAATTTTTATTGCTGTGTAACTCTTACATCCAGTAATATACTATTATATCGTAGATATATGACGAACGAGCCAGTTCAACGACTGACTAATAATTAACTGTACGACTAACAAAGTTAGTCTCAAAATTAAATAAGGTGCGGCAGACCAACTGTAATAAGGGGCTATTAATGTATTTATTACTGTTAACAAGCAAATACATACCTACTTGACTTATTATTTTAAAACTACGACGAACATCTTACATCATTAGTAAATAAAAAATATATAATGAAAACGTGATTAAAACGCTGCTGATGTTGAAGTCTACGAAGGGTATAAGTGAAGCCCGAGTGAAAACTACAACCATGTACCAAATTGACTATGATAATACATTACTTTTTTAATGTTGTGTAACGGCGGCAGTTTGGACTGTGATATATCGATTTATAACTTTCTTAATTATAAAATTACTTAATTTTAATAAATAAAAAAAAATATGATATTGATGTTAATGCCCCTGATTACTTTTGCCCTGCACAATTCTCTTTTTGCGTAATTAATTTGCTCAGTACAATGGTCTATTACTAGTGTTGTGTCGTTTTATGATTTATGTACTGGTAGGTACCTAATTGTCTGGTGCGATGACTAATTAGTTCTAATGCGGTGCTTTTAAACACTATGTTGCCTTCCAGCACAAATAGCTAAGACTATGAATTGCATACTTTTATTTAAAAAAAATGTAGGCTGCGTGAAATTAATTTAAAAGTGACTTAATTCAAAATACCGTACTAAATTGTCCTCACGTACATTTGCGATGCTTGCAATGTTCAGCTATTAATTAAAAGGTAAGAACGTTGAGTGATCAGACGGGAAAATGTTTGTAATCAATGTTTGCGGGTTCTGCCCAGCGGTTTATTTATTGTTTTTAATTAATGGTTTGAAAACCGTCTTTAAATAATAAAATTAAATAGAATATTTGCTTGTTAGCTCTTTCAAGCTTTTCTATTTTACAAAATATGTATACATACGGTATGTATTTTTAAAGATTTTTAAAATGTATAACTTTGCTTCGGTGTGAAGCTAAAGGTTGTGAGATATACCCGTCAGAGTACAGATATATCCACACAAATATCATATTTACGTAGATAGACGAATATATAACTCGTTGTAAATTAAGATGTTTCAATTTGTTAGTCCAGAGGTTTTATACGTCTGAAGATTTACGAACATATTTATACATCGACGCACTGAACTACTTATAAAGTAAACACAGGGACTTTATCATGTTATTTTACTATATTATATATTATTATAATGCTATATTATATAAATATAATTCAGCAATGATAGTCCCTTTGTTATACTGAAATTGTAGTTATGTGTGCTATGAATAGTACTTGGTCCTGTAGCATTATCTATGTACTAGAGTTGTGCTATGCTCAATGATAAAACAAATAAAATCGTGTTTAATGTTTTATACTTAGCTGTAATTGTAATATAATGAATAGTGAAGAGTGATATATTTTTGTGCGGATATTGTATCATGTTGATAAGACGATACTGTGATTGTGGAACTAATTACTACTCTGGCCCTGGTTTGTGCATTCACATTCCATATCTTAATTGAAGTGAGAATATTCTCTTTGTTCTTTTCGGAGATCAGGAGGTGATCCAAGCTGCTTCGAATTTAATACTATCGTAGAATAATATGTCAGAAGAGTTTAGGCTCATACGCACTAAGCGGTTAGCCGCAATCAAAAAGTACGAAAAACTAGTTATCATACGCATTGTGACGCGGCTGCCGCCCAACCGCCGCGGTTGCTCCGATTGCAGGTAAGATAGTGACTTCAAAAACTAGTGCCATTGTATTAGAAGCTCGCGCAGTCCTATAGCAAGCAAGCGAATAGCGAATGTTATTTTAGTCGTGTAACGTTTTTAAGACGGATTTAAATATTTCGAACGATATGGAAAGGTACGAATAGGACTGCGGGACAAATCTTTGTGTGCGTTGAAATTGATATTATGTACCCTGTAGTGCTACCTTGAACCGTCTAAAACCGATGATCAACCCTATTGTTGTTGAACTTTCAAAAGTAAAGTCCTACTACATCCCAAACGATGTTTGATCCCACACTGTTTGTAGAAGTATTCAGGAATAAATTGAAATATTTAAAATAATCGAGTTCAAAGATGGTCGCTACCTTGTAATTAAAAGCCATTTCACGTGTAGTTCCAGACATGTAATGCGGTAACTAAATACGCAATACTCTTGTAACTGGTGATTATTTATTTCCTAACTTTGTAGAAGTAACTATAAACACTCAAAACAGTACGTCTTTCTTGCCTTGTGATAACCATTTTAATTTTAACGAGATTAAAAATAAGCCTGTAAGAGATGTAACTGTTATGATTTTTTATTTGACCGTGAAAGCTTGAAAAACTATATCATAAAGCAGATGTTTAAAAAATCCTTTATAATTGTTTTTGGCTCTGATTTCGACCAACATTTCAGACATTAAACAATTTTTGTTATCTTTATTACAGTTACTTTTGTTGTTGACCCTATGTGCGTAGGTAGTGGCTTCGATTCTCATATTAAATTGGAGACCTATGGCAACCGTACTGATTATATTATGGACTATCTTCATGAATTTTAGGTTTAAAACAGTAAAATTATGTAATATAGTTATGAAAAGCAAACAACAACATATTTGTGTAAAGTGGTGAATTAAAGATGTCTGGACTGAAGCCATGAGCGGCGTGTGATGTGAACTGCTTTAATATAGATGTTATTGTTGAACAGAACTTCGAGTGCGTGACGTCAGACATACGTTATGTCATGATCATGAGTGACGTGTTTATAATATGTACCTGTAGCTAAGGTGGCACGTTGTTACCGCACACCTTGTAAGAACTTTTCTAAACGGTCCTAACATAATAATATGACATTACTGTAATAATAAGTAATTAATTCTACTAAACACTGAATAGCAAACATTCCGAACGCTGTATAGGAATATTTAAAATCCTAGTACCTATCTATATCATTTTGTTAGGATCAAATTTTAATTAAAAAATGTACCTAATCTTTTAACCTTGAATGTTTGTATATTACAATAAAACGATATAACATTATTGATTTGAATTGGTCACAATTTTACTAAATCACTAAATTAACTACTTTTATTTTACTGAAATAATTATGTAAGTTATCCTATTAGTTTAAGTGGAATAATTTTATGAGATGTATGAATTTTATTGATGAAATAAATTTTATAATAAAGCGAATGCAAATTTTATTGAACACTTCCTCGCTGTTTATAGTTTATAAACGTATGATGAAATGTTTTATTCATTTAAGCAACATCCATAAATTAATGTTTTATGAGAAGCTAAAATTGGCTCACTCGCTAAACGCGCGTTCTTAAATTCTCCCGGAGTAGAATAAGTACTTAACGCGCTGTTAATAATAATAATAATAATTTATTTCAAAAAACATAGTTTACAAAATGATACTTAAGGACTAAACATAACAATTGGACTAAAATAAATTACGTGCCCAAGCTAGGGTAAATCCCTGTGTTATGTTCATTGAATAATAATTATTTTCAAACAACGTAATTGCATTTCCTCGCACATTTTTGGTGGAAACGCAGCCTTAGGCAGCCTATTACTGGATAATCTACAAAAATAACATATTCAACATGGCTAGTTTTTGTGTTTCCTGTTCAATTTACCATAATTGTACTTTTTTAATGTGAAAATTTAAAAAAGTTAAGAAAATAAGTTAATTTATCAACGATATTCCGTCTCGCAAACTTTCATTTAAGTATTCCAACAGTAGAAGGACGTCTTTATAATGAGTATTGAGATGCTTCCTTTGTATGGATGTCGTGGGTTGTCAGTAGGCTCGGAATCTTGAGCTGATATGTGGGGCTGTCCTGTGACGTCACGAGTCACGCGCCGGCACTCTCCCAGATTACTTATTGTAGGTACCTGTTCAGTTAAACACGAGCCGGCTCCATTCCCGTCACAGCATTGAGAAAACGCGGGACAAATGGAACGCATCGAGCAAAAGCACTGTACTTATGGCTGATAAGATTGCTTGTTGTACTATAGTAGGCGTTTTGTAGGAACGTTGAACAAAATCAATAACAAAGCCAAGATCGCAGGTTTGAAATTCTGATACCTACCAATTATGTTATCGACTGGCCATCATCACAATTTTTTCTGTATCTCGCGTGTATGGTCTGTTTCCGTAAATTTTCTTTGACGTGAATTTCTCTAACCGGAACGTGCCGGAACACATGAATCTGACAAAGCAATTTCATTACAAGGCCGGAGTGTTTAGGTGCAAATCATAAAAATGAAATTGCGAAGTACCTGTGACCAAAGCAAAAATATTTCTTACTGTTGTGACATCATAGATAGGGCCTGTTGTATTGTTACTACGTAGAGTAAGAACAGTCTTTTTACAACAAATTCAACAAAAAAATGTTGTCGTTATTGGTTTTTTATTGAATGTTGCCAAGGGCTACGGCGTAGACAGCGTAGCACAGACCTCATGTTGCGGAGGCGGCGGCGGCGATGATGCCACGTGGTACCTGATGCCATACATAAGTCTACAATAGAAGCATTGCAGCTTAGTTCGTTTGTTAATGAAACTATATCTAATGAATGAATCCCTACAGTCGTTCTACTGAGATGATCATAAAAATACCTAATCCTTACAAGGCGCCGCGGCGCGGGGCGAGTCGCACTCGGTTATTGTAAACGAGCAAACTTTTTCTATTTCCTGCTGTGAACTTCCCCGGCCCGCACTGCCCTCACCCCTTCCCGGCAAACAAATAGATATCAGCTGTTTTGTTTTGGACCGCGGTACCAGTTTCTTATAATGTTGAACAATTTCTCCCTTCGCGAGCTCAATTTTGTAAAGTTTATATTCGCGAGCCGACACCCCCTGGGAGATTCCAAGTAGATATTGATATGATAATCATTTGCACTTCTGTAAAGGACTTTTGGAAATCGAAACGAAAATGTTGTTAGGTAGAAAGCCATGAAAAGAATAGCTTATGAAGCACCAAAAAAAAAAAAAACACCGTTCCTTACTGCTATTGGATTGAAAAGCATGATCACGTTCATCGAGCTAGAATTTATGCGACATAGGGTAGCGGAGTCTAAATAAACACATTTTTTGGGCTTACATTGCAAACGCTGGCTGAACCCTACGAGATAGATCAAACTAATTTAGGTACACCTTGGAGGTGGAGTATTGTACACCTTAAAATGTCAACAAAAATGTCCGCGATGGTATATAATATATTATGTCTATCTGCGCTCCAAAACACAATTAATTTATGTAGCTCAGAAGGCCGCTCACTTGTGGGACTGGGCTGGCCACGTCACCCGTATGCCAAATGAACTCTGGGCCAAAAGAACCAGCAGTTGGGTGCCTCAAGATGCGAAACGGTGTCGTGGTCGGCCCCGCAAGAGGTGGCGGGACGAGCTGGACGCTTATTGTAGGGAGTGGGAGAGCTTATAGCTAGAGATCGAGAAAAGTGGAAAGAGGCGAGAGAGGCCTTTGCCCTGCAGTGGGACACAACAGGCTAAGAAAAAAAAAGTATATCTATTAGGGATAACCCATAATAACCACTGGTTTGCCTTTACTTTTACGAGATAAAATTACTTATATTTTAAGCAATACAGCATTCATCCTTATCCAATTAAGTACCTGAAATACATAGGTCAATTAATAAAAAAGCTCTTTCCAGCATGTAATTTAAATAAATATTTTTGAAGATATTACAGATGCAAGGATATTAGTGGTTGCGGCGGCGCGGTACTGGCCGGGAGCCTGCTTCGCTCTCAAGAGTAACCTGTAAAGAAAACATGATACGAGTAGTGGTTGTATTTGTATTTTTAATATTGTTTGTATCGTCTCATGACAAAAAAGCTGTGAACGTTGTCTATAAAAACATTTTGAAGTATATTTAAGTATCAGCATTGCACCCGTGCGAAGCCGGGACGGGTCGCTAGTCTTATAATAAATCTGCATTGCGATTTCATATGGTCCACCGTCCCCCCTCGCCACCCCTTAACGCGTGTAATCGGCAAACAACACAGATTATATCCTGATTCAGATCCTGAACTGTGTGCGCTGCAGCGTAATCTTCGAGCTGCCACCGACGCGACGGCCGACCGCGGCGGTAATCTGTTTGTCTAGGGTCGTCCTCGCTAGAAGTTACCACTTCAGTACTAACTAAATAAATACACTAGCCGGAGATATTATCCTATCATCTACAATACTCCCAATTATAATACGGAAAAACGCTTTATGCGTTTTCATGTTCTTACGATAATTTCGGTTCCTGTCCGATAGGTAAGTCTTTCTTACGAATCTGCTGACAATAAATAAATAAATTATTTTCTTAATTCATCAGAGTTTGTTGGCACTTATTATAGGTATCCATCCATAGTTAAAATGGTAAAATATCAAAATATCAAGATATAAATTGCATCCCAGCTAGAGCTTTTGTTTATGTCAACGCGTTAGCTGTGTAATATACCGTTTACTGTCATACATAATACTTATAACTTGCACGGGAAAAGTTTAAAAAGGCTAGAAAGAAGTTGCCCCGCGGCGGCCGACAGTAATTTGTTTACGTTGTTGCCGCCCCAACAACCGGCGGCGGGGCGCTAACTTTACCGAACTCGCGTCTTGTAGAACCACGTTTCACCCTTTAGAATTGGAATTTTCCTTGTGGCTATAAAGCATCAGCTTTATTTTTAACTAGTGTTTTGTAATTGCAATCTTATGTAATAATTATAATTTTTCATATTTTTTAACGTTTTACCTTTAAATTACATTTTCAAGTCTTAGTAAATCATATTTTGTCTGCTACGGACGGAAAATTAAGTGAATTTATTGATGTTATAAGCTTATTCTACAATTATATACGTAACGTACAAGGTAGATTTTACCTTTAATTAAAGCAGTTAAACCTTAATTGACTACGCTGCTGTTGGCCTAGTGCGTTCGGCTACCTTCACAGGCAGCCTTTGAATTTGTTCGCAGGCGCATGCAGGTTTAAAGCTATGCTAGCGTTATCGCTGAATGACTTGCTTACGTTCCGCTCATCCTAACTAATTCTGTTTACGCGACAGATCGCGGCAAAGCCTGCAAACACGCGCCGGCATCCGCGAGCATCCGCTAACATACCGGCATCCGCACACGCTGCGCGCTTACTGCTACCGATTAATTACAATGCTGCACCAACAAACAGATATTATAACGTGCAATTTTATTATTTGGTAATAAGAACTGACCCAACCAAAGAAAAAGCTTTAAAGCTCAATAACTTACTTTTATTTAAATCATGCCTAATAATTATTATCTATAATTTTGCAACAACAGTGAGTTAATAAAATAAAGCATACAAAGAACTTTGTTGCGAAATATAGTCGTTATTAAAAGTAACTTAGATTTTATTGTTTCTTGGCCTAAGGATTCGGGTTTTTTTGTAATAAAAATTCAATTAAAATCTGAAGCAAATAAATTATAAACTTTATTGCACATGAAGGTAATTTTACCAAAGTGTACAAAAGAAATAAAAAGAAATTACCACCTTCTTGTTGACAAGTTAGCTTTTATTACGTATCGCAGCTGCATTGTGTGTGCGCCCTTACAGCTACGAACTGCGCCAGCTAAATGCAAATCTCATATAAATTCCCGCTGTGTAACCGAAATGAGCCTGTTTGCTTAAGTGCACTTGCACTAACGGAAATGTCTTGTTTCGCTCGATACATACGCTTACTAAATCTATTTATTTGTAAACGTGTTTTATTGGGTGCATTTTAAAAGAATATGGGCTGTGAAGGACACTGAACGCCCACATTAAATATTCCTATAATGAGCATTACTGTACGCGTTGCAGAGAACCCTCGTATGTTGCAACTCGCTTTGTTGCTCGCTAATTATTATGGTAAATAAGCCAACGTTGTTGGGTAGTTTGTTGTTCGCGCGGCTAATATAATTTGCATGCTGCATCTACGTAGATACGCTCACATTCAACTAAGTGAGGTCATTCCACGACCATCTATACTTTGATATAATCTTTCATTGTTATACCTAATCAGTTACGTTTTTATTATTGTGAATATCCTACTATTAATCATATTAACTAGTTTTGACGTATAATAGTGACCGTGAAAGACAAAAACAATATAATTGCAAGGCTAATTTCATTTATTTCTTAAAATTATATTAATCTTTCAGCGCTATTGCAACATGCACAAGATACAAAAAATCTACACGATATGTAGCTCTCCTGAAACGACAACATGCATTCAATGTGTAAAGTGCACAAATACCCAGGACCCAGACGCATACAATTTATGACGCTCGCGCTTATCTGCACTACAACAGGGGCGAATGGCTGAATAAAACACGATTACAAAACACTATGTGATACACTTGTGTAGTAATAAGATGTTTTCTAGTTCGTAAAACTTCTTAGTGATCAGAAGAAGCGGGGAACGCGGGGGAGAGTGGAGTGGGGGCGGGGTGTAAGATGTAAGGCACTATCTTGCGCCGCGTGTAAACAGTTTATGCAAAACGGGAATTGAATAAAGGGACGGATCGCATCTCCGCGCCCCCTCACACTGGCGCGAACAGAACACAGTTCTTTGTTGTTGGCTTTGGGCCGTAACAAAGAATACTGTACAAAATATTTTAAATTATTATATTTATTTATTTTATAACCTGTATTCAATAATTGCGTACACCTGCTCTTCTTTTTATTGTGTCTACCGTTGAAAGAAGAAAAATAAATAAATAAGTAAACGTTTATTTTATTAATTAAACTAACTGTGTAATTTGTGTATAATGATATACTCTTGCGAAACTTATAATGTTTGGCAGGAAATTTACAGCTGGCGCTGTCTTGCGTTCACTTCAGTGTTGTGAAGTGTCTCTTTATTAGAAAACTACTCGTTCAACTACCTCTTCCTTTGTCATACAAAAGTGCTCATTTGTGAAGGCAATGAGTTGAGTTACTAAGCTGTTCGTTATATTTTTCTACATGGTTTTCCCAGATAATGAACGAGTACGAGAGAATTCTACAATATTATTTATTTACATGTTTACATGTCATGTTACACAGTGTACAGGGTAAAGTTTATTGGCTTCACAAAATTTAATGATCGCTTTACCCGGTAAAGCATTCTCGTAGATGCAACTACGATAATGCTACGCCGTAGCAGGAGTGTCGTAGCCATGTCGTAGCACAAACTTACGGTCCGCGCGCCGCGGTTCGTAATAAGATCGCATTTACTAAGTAAATTATTTGTGGTTTATTGATGAATGTTATTATTATCTGAAAGAAATTGGTATTCAGCAATAGGGCAACTGTACATCAATTGTTGTTGTGATAGTATAATATTTACTTTTACTTTTTGTGAGCCAATGTATAAGTAGAACGAGAAGTGTGCGTTTTATTGTAAAGGTGGTCGCACTTGATATGCTGCCGTCACAGCTCGTGAGCTCACTCCTCTATTACAAGGCTACACCTGCGAAGATGACGCGTTATGTTGTCTAACATCAAGTAAGCTACCAGAAATATTATCCTACTGGAAACAATATTAAGTTTACTTCACAAAATTCGATTAAAAAGCTTCTGGAAACACATAGCGTCAGGATACAAAAAATTAAAATTTTACTAATCCAGACGAGGACCCGTTCGTTTTCTGTGGGTATATCTACATCAGCATACCTTTTACATCTTGTCCGGGCCTGGGAATAAACAATGATATTACAGGTCCAATCATACTCTGACAGTCTAAAATATAATTTTGTTTTTAGTCTTGTATAAGCAATATGAGTAACTAAAATTAACTATGATATTAAGCGACCCAGACTCCAAGTTCTTGTGAATTTAGTCATTAAACTTAAGTGGTATTACTATGTAAACTACATTAGTAAGCTAACTATTGTATATTGGTGTGAGTGACGTCACATGATTTACAGGCGCGTCACGTCACAAGAGCGCCACTATCGACACCTGCGAACCGCCTGTAAACACATTGTAATATCCATCGGCGTTCTGAAGGCTTACTACATAACTCGCGAAAAGCTGGAGAAGCTGTCTAACGCGACATAGTGACAAGAGAGCCATAGTATAATATCGCGTTTGGCACGACTATAACAGCTTATTAGTGTTCGCTGTAAATGGAAAGTATTGGCAAGCGCGTTGAGGATCACAGTTTGATGTTGGTTATAGGATCATACAAAAGCTTTTTTAGAAAGAGAAAGCTACTGCGTATTCTTTTCATACCGAATGTTCTGGTTGTTATACTCGCCCTTTAAAAAAAATAATTACAGTCGTGTTTTGTAAGTAAAAAAGATTCTAACTAAACTGTTCATTTGAAGATTGACTAAAACTATCTTTTTGTTTCAAAATTGTCCCTATTAATGGACAAAAGTATTTCAATAATTTTTTTTCCTACGATATAAAAAAAAAACGATATTTATGAGCAGTGTGTCCATGTATTTACTCAGTATACCATAATTTAATTTGGGATAGTGTTGTTGCAGAGCTGGGTGGTATACGCGAGGTTTGAGCCTGCGCTGGCGCGGTTAAGTGCTCACCCACCTGCCGCTGATAACACATTGTATCTCCAATATTATGTGCTTAGGTAATGCAGTTGTAGCAACAATGTGACATTTAAAGTAGACAACTCAAGTAACAAATCAATGAATGAATTTGTGGTAATTATTTTGCCATCTGATACCCATAGTGTAAGTTCTGTTTATAGTTTGGAGTTAGACAGCGTGTGAGGTGTCTCCATCTCCACATAATCTATAAAGTATTTTTACCTATTTACTCGTATTATAAACTAATCTAGCTTACCGCTCGAGGCTCTTTCGGTATTTATATTTTTTCCCGAGAGAACGAGGTATTTTCCCGCTGTAAACAATGTCACATATTGCCCTGCCAATATTTATTGCAACCCATTGTTTAAAATTTGTGTGAAAAAAGGACAAACATCCTGCCGAATCTCGTTGGTTTTTTTTACAATTTCGATAAAAAATGCAGGACAATTTAGTCAGAACCATTAGTTACCTATTGTCTATCAGCCCTAATGCAGGAATACTTCGACCCCTCTATACAAACATACACATAATAAATATGAATATGATGACGTACTGGTATGTGAGGTGATAGATATCACTTTAAGAGCTGTAGTTTATACAAATTACTGCGGCTGATGGTGTATAAAGTAACCGCATTAGCCTCCCTATGGAGCAGCTCGTTAGCTAGACCGAACCTTCATAGCTAATTAGTTTAACTGCAACTCCGACAATTTTTATTCTTGTTGCCTTGAATACTAAACTATAACTTATTTTATTTTATACCAGAAGGTTAACATTTTTTATTTAAAATTATTATAAAGATTGAAATACGTGTTAATGTGATAAGATTTTAGAAGTACCAACTTCCCCGATTAGGAGCACAGATTAATTAAAAGTTAGTCACGTAAGTAGGGGTGAGATTTTGTGTCGACATACCGTAAAGTAAACTAGTTAAGAGTACTGAGGTACAATATGGATGCATTATGCATTAATATAGCATTTCTTGACCTTGAGAAATCAAGTTACTTAAACATTGATAGTAGGTATTTAAAAAAGTTCTTTTATTATCAACTAGGACCCGCCCCGGCTCCGCACGGGAAAATGGTTATTGTGAGTTATTCCTAAGTATATTATGCATGTATTATACATTTAAACCTTCCTCTTGAATCACTCTATTTATTAAAACACCGCATCAAAATCCGTTTCGTAATTTTAAAGATTTAAGCATACAGAGGGATATAGGGACATAGGGACAGAGAAAGCGACTTTGTTTTATACTATGTAGTGATTGTGAGAGGGCTCTATTACTAGTAGAACTGATGAAACACGTGTTTGTTTGCATAAGTATTCGTTCTCTAAAACCATTTTGAATGGTAAAAGCAAGTACATAATATATATTGATTGAAGCTTTAATGTGATAAAAATTCAATATATTATTTTTAAAATATTTCTAATAAAGACCTGATACATTTGCAAAGACTCATAAGCATGAGAAAGCCTAAATAATGTAAAGTTAACAACTTAACCTTTGATTTTGCGCCTACAAAAGGCTTAGGTCCTCTAATCCACCCAATAATGGGTCAATCTCAAAGTAGACAACGATTTCTCAGAAAACTTATTCTAATCCCGGCTACAGACGGCCTAATGCGATTGAAATTAAATAAAAGGGGATTACTGCTTCAACTACGAAATTTTATAGAAAAATAAAAATCTTTACAAAGAAAAAAAAAGCTAAAAACCGAGTCAGGGGGAACTAAGAAACGACATAGAACCAATTCAGACTTTTTTTCAAATTTTTTGTTCGTTTGTCTTTTTGTATGGGCTAATCTCCGAAACTAATGGACCTATTTTAATCTTTTTTTTTTCTTGTGAGACCTTATATCCCCTGTCAACATCTTAGATACTTTTTATCCCAGGAAATTAATGAGTTTCCTTGAGATAATTAAAAAACTATAATAACTTATATACGGCTCCGTACATTGTACGGCCTAAGCTCCGGAACTGTTGGACCGATTTAAATGATTTTTTGCATGGTGGTGCCTTATATCCCCGATCAACATCTTAGATAAATTTTCATCATCATTACCACGGGAATATATCTCATTCCTACGGGAAACTGTGCACTAAAAAAAGTAAAATTTAAAGTAGACAGACTAAACGCGGCTGCCAACAAAACAACATACATTAAGCCGGCTACACATGTCTGCCGTGTATGCCAAACAGAGCGAGACGCAGTTATGCGCTAGAGTGAGCACCTCAAAATATTACTAAACTACGTTTCCTAACGGAAATTATAGCAGGTTTATCAGCTCATATTAATTCTACACCTTGTTTACATGTAGCGGTGACGTCATGACGTACATCCTGATGTAATCTCATCACCTGAGCCCTTCTCCCACACTACCGTCTGGTTTTTATCAGAATAAGATTCGAGTTCACCGCGTGGTTACTGAGCGATTTTAAATAAGCTGTTTTAGTGTAAACGTACTGACTACGCAATGCATGTACATGAAATATTTCAATGGAAGTTAAAGGAAACAGCCTAGTATCTGTTATAATTATTATACTGCAGCAGGCTTAATAATAATTGATCCGTGTTTACAATATAATGTACGATCGAAGGGATTTACCGAACATTATTATGTGTGTAGGTAGGTAGGTTATCTAACAATGAACTCTGATTGTTTGGCTGTAGGTATGTAGGTAAATTTTTTACATCGAAAAATCTCTTAGTTTTATTTATTATAGTAACTATTTATTAATCTGTGGTTTTATTACAACTATGAAAACAAATGCAACAGAATTAGTATTATTTCTGGAAATGCTATTTTTATAGGCTTATACATATAAGACATATGTCAACCAATCAATCAAATCAAGTTGTCAAACATAATATGTCTTGTCAGTGTCTAATTCTTAATTTTATGTTTGTTCTAAACTCTAAATAATTTGTGCTATTTTTTTGTAAACTTGCTTTGCGGGTCAATTAATTTGTTATCAAATAATAAAATTAAACTGTACTAAAGTCTAGTAACATTACATGCATTGACGATAGTATTAAAAAAAATAGACTTATTCAATTTATATTAAGCATATAAACGCATTTCAATTTTCAATTTATAGCGGAACTTTTCTTTTTCAAACTAGCGTATTTAAATCCTTGTGACGTCACAAGCCGGGGAAGACATATCGCATTTCGTTCAATATTAAACACCGCGTTCGTTGCATTAATACTGCAATTTATATACGCATGGACATTTCACTTTGATTTAGTGCTTTATCTCCAGAACGTAGAGTTAAAAATTGGGTACAATCTGATAGTCATATTTTTCCGGTGGTTAGTCGTCGTCGTGTCCGCTTAACCTCAAAATGTAAAAAGAATGTATAAAAGCAAAATCCATATCAGTTTTTATATTTCTGGCGTGGAATGCTTTAGGTAGTTGGCACTAATGTTCCTTTTATTCAGGTTAATTTGTTTTGAGATTTATTGTAGAAGTGAAAGTATTCGTTGAAGGGTTCTTTTTAGGTTACCGAAATATTTTAATAACTTAAATCCGTGCTTAGTTACTTATCAAAATGGCAAGCAAGCAATGCCAACCATAAACACGTAGGTATTTGGTAACTTCTTAGAGAAAGGAAAATATGTGCGCTTCAGTAACTTCAAATAGGTAGGTATTATTTTTTCTAGCCGGCAAAGGTCTCTCTCGCCTCCTTCCGTCTGTTGCAATTCTGAGCTATGTTATCCCATAGAGACGTAATATATGGCGATCCGATCCTGTCAACACCTTAGAGAGTTTGTACTAAGATATTTTAGTTTTCCGTCAGTTTGGACCAATAGAACGTCATCTATAGAAAGCTGCATGATTTTTCTATTTATACTCTTAAGGCTGCATGCCATTCGGAGCAATCACAACCCGAGACAACTAACTCCCACGCCTCAGCTAGTTGATTAAAATTTTTTTTCTTAAGATTTGCATGTATATTACGTCTTTACAACGTGTTAATTAAATAGATAACTCGGTTTATGAAATTGAACAATTTTTGTTTTGTAAGTGTTCTGAGATCACAATTTTTATTTTTAACTTTTCATACAAATTGATCAGCAGCCAAGTCAAGCTGACCCGAGAGATTTTGCGTAATTTAGTTAACAAGTTGTATACTACCAATAAATATTTTTTTCCTTACTCTATTGGCTATCCCACTCTCCATAATTTAAAGCATAGAAGATAGATATAAGGATGCCATTGACCTTTCAACCCACATTGTGAACAAAATGTTTTTAAATTAGCAACAATAATAATTAGTTTTCCCTAAAAATAAGTTGCTGTAGGCGCTTTATAGGTTTGTCTGGGAACCACATCATCTGCACTCTGCTAATTTAACTTTACCAATCTTATTTGTTTGATCGGAACTTTTATTCAAACCATTATGAATCTTATTACTACATCATAAAGACGTTGGCTTATTAGGGAGCAGTATACTAAGGTTGCAAGACGATGTTAGACGAAGTTTCTTCACTAATATTTGTGGTAAATTTTGGAGGAACGCGTTTAATTCAATCACAACATGGATGTTGTTGTGGAGTTGGCGGAGTACTGAGACGAGCGAAGCCGTGGACGGTGCGTGCTGCTCGTTGAGGGAAAACGCATTCTGGAACCCTGGCTTTGATGGTTGCTAAGGTTATCCTTGGGATCTCACTCAATATAAATAAAGGTTTCGTATGTTTGTGTTTGAAAAAACTTATAACGTGTCTATGGTTTTTTACGAAACAACATACTAAGTGATTTCATACTATTCTTTCGAAAAAAGTAACATCTGTGCCAAAAAAGCGAATGTTCTACTAGCATCGGTATAAAACCGCCCTTGGTGGGGTCGATGGGGCTGTTGTTTCTAGTTCGGCCTCTAGACCATATCGATGTGTTTTTAATTTATATGTAAAGCCATGTTCTTTTGAGTAGGTGATAATGAATTTCGTTTCTCACTACTCAGCCACATGCAAATGAGGAAAATGAATAATAGTCTAGCTCGGCCCGTTAGAGATAGCGACGATATGTAATATTTAATTTAAGCCGACTACGGTTGCGCAATGCACAATGCCCCACTGCACACGTGTCATCGCGCGGGGCACTCGCTTGCCTCTTGTTTACACTGCATGCTGCATGCTGCATGCTGCATGTGATGCACACACGATGAAAACGACGACTGCGATCCACAGAGTTATGTAAGTAAGCATTTGAAAATAATATATTTTTATTGCCAAAGAAAGATTAGTTTGTCATATAATATGGTGATCAATAGTTTGTCATACTTATAGGGTGATCGTACAAAGACTAATTAAACGCAGCTTTTCCACCTCCCTGGTTCGTATCGTATTATCACACACAAATTTAATTCAGATTTGAATCCCCATAATAGAACAACTACTTCCTAGTTTGAGGTAAAAGACTACGTTTGGAATACCCATCAGTACCTCTTATTAATATAATTTGGATATCTTAATGCGTCAGTTAATAATGCGGTTAATTACTTTAATAAATAATAATGTTAAGCTGTGTGTAAATTACTTATATTTCAAAAACACGCATTATCTTGTCTTAAAAGCCACAACCGCGCTCTTCGAAAAGATTCCAACGCGCGCCACCCAACAGGCGCTAGGCGAGTGCATTGCGAACTCTGCTTATTGAGAGCAGCGGTGGTTGGAGCAGATCCAACAGACCTCTGCTCAATTCATGTGTACTTTGAACCTGTTGCTCCGTGTTCATTGCTCTTGTACATATTATGTGAAGACAATACACACTACGCGTCTTATTTTTGGGACTCTTACATTTGTAAAGGAAACAGATATATGTATAGTATAGTAGTACTACTTAATATTCAAACGAAGGGTTCACAAGGTGCAATGGTTAAATTAGAGATATAAGCAAAGTAAGGAAACCCTTTCTTATTCGAAGAATTGTAACAGCTGAGCATACTTTGACAGATCTCAGAAGCATAACTGTCAAGCATCACTGAATTAATTGGCTTGCGAAGACCATTTAGTCGTTTCCATTGATACATTTGCAAAAACCCCATATAATACCTGTTTGTCATTTGTCGTCGTTCAATTTCCGTATAGTTTAGGTCGTAACACTTCTTCGCAATTAATACTATAAGTTCAAGGCTTGATAACTGCATTGTTCTCGAATTGAGCGGGCTGTATTCAGCTGACCGTGAGATGAGCGCAAATTGAAGGTATTCCCTGAGGAAGCCAGACAGGAGACAGGAGTCTCACCAGCGAGCGACCGCGCCCTCCGCCGCAACGCAACCTTACGACCTGTACTATTTGGTGCCAATGTCATACTTAACTGTTTATTTTAAAATTAAAGTTATAGAAGCTATATCAAAATGGAAGGATTGGAAATTGAACCATAGATAGGTGAGGTGACTAAAGAGCCATCGCCTAAAGGAGTAATTAAAGTTTCTTGGAAAATAAATAAAACATGTTTGTCTCTTTATATTTTAGAGAACTTGTGACCAAATGATACCAGTGGTGGTATAAAGTTGTTGGCGTCGCATCACGCGGCACTCTCAGCTCCCACCCGGTACCCGGTATACAACAATACCGGGCTGCTGCAGTGGTGTCCATTACCAATACCAGGCCGCTGCCGTGGTGTCCATTACCAATTTGCTGCTTGCAATCCAATAAGGGTAGACCAACGATGCGTTTGTGTATATTTTAGCTACATACCTACAAGTGGTTTTAAAGGCTTGTATGAGTAATTAAAGAACATCCTGCCAGGTGAAGCAAATGAAAATTAGATATTTTCAGTATTTTCATGAAATACATATGTAATGTACCTCTCGCACTGGAAAATAATCTACTAAAGAGCCTAAAAATGTAATAATTGACATATAAATAAATTTATAAAATAAAAATATGTTTTATTAATAATATAGATACAGGTCGTACAGTTATTGTGCCCGCCAAACTGTATAGCAGTTTGTTGGCAGAGGACAGCTCTCTTTATTGTCTTACATTTTCAATTTGCCGACCTTATCAAAGTAGCTAGTTACAACACTAACATGCTTATGCTGGTACTCAGGAACAGAGTCTACTTACTAAATCATTATGTATGTACTAGTAATTATTACTGTGACGGGCTACCGCACGCAAGATAAGCCCTGAAAATTGCAACATGTTAGAGTCCAGTTGTAACACCGTTTTTTTGTCGTTTGATAAAAATAATACCTCGTAGAAATTACTAGTTATTTTTCCAAATTAATTGGCGTTGATAATTTTTTAACTCATTTTATTCTCGACTTCTTCTAAAAGAGGTAGTATCCAAAGCCATAAATCTAAAATTTTTTTTTTAAGCACTGGAGTCAAGTTTCGGAACGTTTCTAATAGTCGAAAAGACAGTTATTGTTTTCGTATAAATATTTTCAATAATATTAGTCTTGGAAATACAGGTTATTTACCATTATCCAAAAGGATTATTATTCCTTTTGTTTTTCCTTAATTTGTTTAAAATAAAATTAAAAATAATTGATTTCCTCAAAAAGAATTCTGGCTTGATTGTTTTGGTGTTGCGTTTCGGAACGCGCGGTCTGTCAAAGTGATTCGAGGAATGACTTGTTCATTTTCTTCTTTGCGTTATAGCAGCAACACTATATTCAAGTGAAATTATGATGGACAACGGTAAGTGTAAATTATCCAAATGGATTCTCAATTCCATGTTCGATGGTTATGTTTTAAAACCTTTTTGATTAATTGGTTGTTCTTGTTCTTTAATAGGTATGTGAAGGAGGTCTATCCAGTGACCCCTTTCCGGTCTGGACTCTTAAAGAAAAAGTTGATTGGAACCTCGGTAAGTCTGTTGGGATATTTATTGAGACCTCAAATTCTCATTCTACTGTTTGGTTTTGAACCTTTTTGGTAACACACGTGGTTTGTTCTTTAGACATGGCGCGGACATCTTGAGGTGGCTGTCGTCCGGGCTCTGTTCCCAACATGGTTTCTTAACATTGAAAACCCCGTAATGGGTAAGTGCTTTGAAATATTATGCTAATTCAAAACTAAAGATTTCTATTAGACGTTCATCACTGTAACAAGTTTTCTCTTTGTTGCAGGGTTTTCTTGATATGCAGGGTTGTTATGCAGGGTTTTTCATGCAAGTTTTTATATGCAGTTGTTATGCTGGGTTTTTATATAGGGATTTGATTTTGCCCCACCCACATTTAGGTTTCTGGTACTATGTACCTACCTAATATCCTTTAAAAGGTTTTCTTTAAAACCACGTTTTTAATGCTAGGTTACTAGTACTGCGTACCTTTCATTTCAATACCATGTAGGTAATTGATAAAACAAACTTTTCTTAAACTATCCAATAGTTCTTACTTTGGATTTTCTTTTATTCATGTAATCACCTGTGTTCAGATTTACCTTCGGAAGATGGTAGCGGAATTCCATATTATTCATAAGATTTAATTTAATGTTAGATTTCCTTTGAAACATGTCTGCTTTTATATAAAGATAACCTTATATTAACATGTTTCTTTAAAACCATAAGGTATTCGTTGTGAGTTTGGTAACCTATATTACTTTTTATCCAACGGCTGGACATTTAACTCCATAACAGTGAAACGTAATTAATAATTTTAAGTATGTAACCTTGTTTGTTGAGACTGTTATAAGAATAGTTCTCTGTGAAGACAGCGGTGATATTTTATGTATCCTTTTATTTCACCAGATATTCATAAACCTTTTTTAATTGTTGTCATGTTACATTAAATATGTTTTAAAAGGTTTCCTGGTATTTATTTTGTTGCACACAGTACTGTCTTGATCCATTTTATGATATAAACCACTGGCGCCCTGATTCTGACAGAACAATTTAGTTCCGATTCTGGCAGATTATAAGTTTTACCTGAAGATATTTTTCTTACCTCAAGATATTTTTTTTTTATAATAATTTTCTTTTGTGGTTTACATTATAAAAGGCAGGTCCAAGGCCACCATCCACTCCCTGAGTTAATTAACACAAAAATAAAAATACTGCTCTCTATAAAAGAAAAAGATTTTTCTTAGCTAGCCAATTTAAACCCTTTCAGTGTCGTTCCCAACGTGTGGCCCTGTAAGATTAGTGCTGTGTGGAATGAAAATTAAATTTAAATATGTTTTTTTTCTCTCAAAAATAGTTATACATACTATACTGTGTTTAGTACTTAAGTGTTTCTTTTAAGTATTAAGGTTTCTATATTGAACATTTTGGTGCTGTATTTTACAGCTATATCGTAAGTAAAGAGTACTCACTATACTTTATATTGTTACAATGGATACTTTAAATTGTAATGTTAATTTTCTTTTAAAAGATGAGATAACTCACGAACTCCTAATTAGGAACATATCTTTTGACATTACTGCTTCTGTGGATAATTTGCGTAAATTATTACGTGAAACTTTAAAACTTTCTAGGAGGGGTAGTATAAAGCCATCTTCTAATAATTCTTCGATAACTATAGAAGAAGAAACTAAATTGGTTATTGCCAAAGGCAATGAATTTCTTTCATCGTGTTATGCTGGGGAAGGTCCGTCCTTCTTCACTGCAAATGTTCGTGCTCGTCTATGCGGACGTGCTAATTATCTTTTGGTTCGTTTGACGCGAATTAGTAATCCTCACCAGGAACTGCTGGTGCTTCAAAACTCTTTGATTAAATTTTTGTCAGATCAGGCCAAGTCATCTGATTCTGAAACGGATGACGAAGACTCGGTTCCTTCTCCCGTTCATAAAACTATTATTTATCAACCGGCTACTTCTTGTAACTTGAATTCTTTGAATTTGAAATATCGTGGTGACTCGTGTGTTCGTGCTTTCATAGCTCGCTTGGAAGAATTACAGCTTGCTCGTAATATACCTAAAAAAACAATATATACTGGTTTTCCAGAAATCCTTGAAGGACCTGCTTTGTATTGGTATCGTGCTAATAAAGACGCATATCATGATTATGATTCACTCATTAACGCTTTACGCTCTGACTTTGACATTGCTGATTTTGACTTTCGGCTTTTACAAGAGATACATTCTCGAACACAAGCAAAGGATGAATCGATTGTGGTTTTCCTATCTATCATTTTAGGAATGATGTCCCGACTTACTAAAAAATTATATGACGAAGAACAACTTGACATTATTTTACGAAACATAAGACCTGAATATAGTCGAGAACTCGCATTAATTGATGTCAAATCCATTTCTCATCTGCGAGAACTTTGTAAAAAACTTGAACTCAATAAGGCTCGTATCTCAAATTTTGTAGAACCTTCTACTTCCAAGGACACTACATGTGTTCCTGATTTTAATTATAAAAGTAAAACTTTTAAATCACATAATCCCAATGTTAATAATAAAAATGTTTCTTCTGTACATCAGTCGACTTCGGTTGAGTCTAATAAAAACTCTTCTGCTCATTGCTTTAGTTGCGGTAAAAATAATCATTCTACATCTCAATGTTATAAATCAAAAAATATTGTTTGCTTTAAATGCGGCAAACAAAATGTAAAAACTCCTGACTGCCCAAAGTGTAATAAGTCAAAAAACTGAATAAGTCAGTCTCTCTGAGTGCTTCTACTTGCAGGGAGACATATTTTAAACCTCCTCTTTCTGATAAGAGACCCTATTTAACTGTGAAAGTATATGACATTTGTGTCAGTGGTTTATTAGATTGTGGTGCTGCTTGTTCGATATTAGGCGATAATGCTCATAAGGTTTTTCTTGATCTTGGTATTCCGATGCAAAATCTTAAACAACCATGTTATATACGTGTTGCTAACGGTGCCGAATATTATTGTCAATATTATATGGATGTTCCCATTTTATATAAAAAGATTGTTAAAATTATAAGATTTTACATTCAACCTCAAATCAAACTTCCTATTCACTTTGGTATAAATTTTTGGAAAGCATTCAATTTTGCTCCTGAAGTTCTGTCTTGCATAAAGTCTATTTCTTGTAATAACGTAGATAAAATTGATAATATTCCAGAAAATGGTTTAAGAAACATAGATAATTTAACTGAAAAACAAATTGAAGAACTAAATCACATGAAGACTCTCTTCTCTCAAATAGATACTGAAAAAGTTGGACTGGGTCGCACCCATCTTGCCCAACATCATATTGATACAGGGGATTCTAAACCCATCAAACAAAGATATTACAGATTAAGTCCAGAAAAATTAAAGTTGCTAGATGATGATCTTGATCGTATGTTGAAACTTAATATTGTTGAACCATCAAATTCACCTTGGAACTCTCCGGTTACTTTAGTACCGAAACCAGACGGCTCTGTCCGTACCTGCTTGGATAGTCGTATGATTAACGCTGTTTCTAAAACAGACGCATATCCTCTCCCTTATATTAGTTACATTCTTGACAACCTCAGGGATGCTAAATTTCTTACATCTTTGGATTTAAGTGCAGCTTATCATCAGATACCTCTTTCTCCTTCTTCAAAGGAAAAGACTGCTTTTACTGTACCAGGACGTGGTTTGTTCCACTATAATGTAATGTGTTTTGGTCTTGTTGGTGCTTCAGCCACCATGCAACGATTAATGGATAACCTTTTTGCTGCACAATTTGATAATAAAGTATTTTGTTACATAGATGACATTATAATTTGTACTAATTCATTTGAAGAACATATTAGAATTTTGGAATCAGTTTATGTAAAGTTAAAATCTGCTAACCTTACAATTAACATGAAAAAGTCTCTCTTTTGTCGTCCAGAACTAAGATATCTTGGTTATGTTGTTGATCGATATGGATTAAGAACTGACCCTTCCAAAGTGGAAGTTATAACGAACTTTCCTGTGCCTTCTAATGCTAAGGAAGTCAAACGTTTCCTTGGTATGGCAGGGTGGTACCGCCGTTTTATCCAAGATTTTTCTCGTAAAGCTAGACCTTTGACTCGTCTTACTAGTAAAAAAGTTCCTTTTGCTTGGACCAAAGAAACAGATGAAGCTTTCTCTGTACTTAAAAATGCTTTAATCTCTGCTCCTATTTTAAAATGTCCTGATTTTACTTTGCCTTTTTATATTCATACAGACGCGTCATCTTTTGCTATTGGCGGCGTTTTGACTCAAAAAGTAGATGGGGTGGATCACCCTATAGCTTATTGTAGTAGAACTTTAAATGCTCAAGAGATTAACTATACTGCAACAGAAAGAGAACTGCTCGCAGTCATTTATGCTTTAGAACAATATAGATCTTACGTTGAAGGCAAATTATGTTACATTGTTACTGATCATGCCTCCTTACAGTGGTTTTATAAACTAAAAAATCCCACTGGCCGTCTTAATAGGTGGGCATGTCGTCTAAGCCAATTTACCTTTGAGATCATTCACAGAAAAGGTAAAGAACATGTATTACCTGATACTTTATCTAGAATTAAAATCGCATCTATTGAAATTGATCCTCACACTATAACTGACCCATGGTATATTAAAATTTTTACGGGTTGTGCTGAAAATGCAAAGAAGTTTCCAAATTTTTCCATCTTAGAGGGAAAACTTTATAGACTTTCTAAAAATAAATATAATATCACTTCTCAACATGATTGGAAAATTGTTGTACCCTTAGAAAAGCGTCGGGAAATAATTGAAAAATATCATGATGATCCGTCAGCTAGTCATTTTGGTGTAGCTAAAACGCATAAAAAGATTTCTGCTATTCATTATTGGCCTTCTTTATTTGAAGATGTAAAATCATATGTTAGTAATTGTGAAACTTGCAATACATATAAACCTGTTAATACTGCTCGTGCAGGATTCATGGGCGAACCACGTCAAGTAACAAAGCCGTGGGAAGCTATTTCTTGTGATATTCTCGGTCCATTTCCTCCATCTTATTCTAGGAACCAATATTTGTTTGTAGTCTCAGACTATTTCAGTAAATACGTACTACTCTTTCCTTTGAGAAACGCAACTGCAAAAGCCATTTGCAAATGTATGTATAATGGTGTATTTCTTGTACATGGTGTTTGTCGTGTTCTTTATACCGACAATGGAGCTCAGTTTACTTCTAAAGAATTTCGGGATCTTCTTACTAATGCAGGCGTTCCTCATATATTTTATAATCCCCGCTATCATCCTCAAACTAATCAAACTGAACGAGTGAACCGAGATATTGTTCGTGCTATTGCCTCGTATGTGCGTTTTGATCACCGAAAATGGGATCAAAACATTCCGGAGAATCAATGTGCATTGAACACTTGTGTTCATGAGGGAACTAAATTCACTCCTTTTTTCTTAAATCATGGTCGTGAAATGATTCTTGATGGTGCTACGCATATTTCTCAGACACCTTTTGATGGGTCTGCTTTAAATACTGATTCACAAGAGTTTGCGGAAAAACTTCCCAAACTTCAAGATGTTTATAAACAAGTAAAATGTCATTTACATAAGTCACATCAACAAAACTGTAAATATTATAATTTAAGAAAAAGACCTTTAGAGTTAAGCGAAGGTCAAATAATTTATAAAAGGTGTTTTCCTTTATCTAGTGCTCCAAAACACTTTTCAGCAAAGTTAGCTCCCAAGTTTGAAAAGTGTGTTGTGGACAAGAAATTAAGTAAGTTGGTCTACTCTCTCAAAAGTTTGGAGGGTAAGTCCCTTGGTACGTTCCATATCAAAGATTTGATCATCCGCGGTCATAATGAAGGTGGTTGAAACATAGTAGGTGAATATAAGTGTGTTAAGTCAGATAAATATTCTCTTCGGGTGGTATTTACAATATATATTTTAAGTTTTCCTATCTTAGCGTAATGGACTTTGATTTTTAACGTGACAAACCAAGACGATAAGTATGCATACAGACTAAAACAAGACTATGGACTATTTTAATTGTTAAGGACAAACTTTTGTCGTTTTATGTTAAGGTTGTTTTTCATTTTCTTTTGGTATTAGTTTAAGTACATATTGTGTTTTTCTCAAACGTGAATTTGAAAACACTTTGTCAATTTTATATTTAAGTTAGTATATTTTGAGTCATTTTGCACCCATAGTGGTGATGACTTCATGTATTCTCTTTTGAAAGTTCTTCAACTCTGGTGAGTTCAGAACCTGATATTTCTTTGACAGGAGTTATCTTCTGGTATATGTAGCTCGTAGTAGCCAGCTTTATATTTTAAGTCATTTAACATCCATAGTGATGATGACTACAATATTTTCTCTTGAAAGTTCTTCAACTCTGGTGAGTTCAGAATCTGATATTTCTTGGACAGAAGTTTTCTTCTGGTATATTAAGCTCATAGTAGCAAACCTCCTTATAAGGAAGGGAAGTTCCTTAACTCTGTTGAGTTTGGAATGTGTTTTCTTTTTGACAGAAACTGTTTTTCTGGTCAATACTGCATACAGTTGTAGTTCAATTTTCAGGAAAATAACGTTCTTTATTTTTCGTTTCCCTTTAAAAATTTGCTCTTTGGTAGTGAATTTCTTTTAGCTTTTGAACTCTGGTTTTTCAAAACCATGTTCGGTGGTTTTGTTTCCAGTTAGCTTTTCGTTACTACCTCATGTAGATCGGTAGCGAAAAATTTTATTTGAAAATTAAAATTTTCAAATAAAATTTTTCATTCCCAACTAAAGATGAACTGTAACACCGTTTTTTTGTCGTTTGATAAAAATAATACCTCGTAGAAATTACTAGTTATTTTTCCAAATTAATTGGCGTTGATAATTTTTTAACTCATTTTATTCTCGACTTCTTCTAAAAGAGGTAGTATCCAAAGCCATAAATCTAAAATTTTTTTTTTAAGCACTGGAGTCAAGTTTCGGAACGTTTCTAATAGTCGAAAAGACAGTTATTGTTTTCGTATAAATATTTTCAATAATATTAGTCTTGGAAATACAGGTTATTTACCATTATCCAAAAGGATTATTATTCCTTTTGTTTTTCCTTAATTTGTTTAAAATAAAATTAAAAATAATTGATTTCCTCAAAAAGAATTCTGGCTTGATTGTTTTGGTGTTGCGTTTCGGAACGCGCGGTCTGTCAAAGTGATTCGAGGAATGACTTGTTCATTTTCTTCTTTGCGTTATAGCAGCAACACTATATTCAAGTGAAATTATGATGGACAACGGTAAGTGTAAATTATCCAAATGGATTCTCAATTCCATGTTCGATGGTTATGTTTTAAAACCTTTTTGATTAATTGGTTGTTCTTGTTCTTTAATAGGTATGTGAAGGAGGTCTATCCAGTGACCCCTTTCCGGTCTGGACTCTTAAAGAAAAAGTTGATTGGAACCTCGGTAAGTCTGTTGGGATATTTATTGAGACCTCAAATTCTCATTCTACTGTTTGGTTTTGAACCTTTTTGGTAACACACGTGGTTTGTTCTTTAGACATGGCGCGGACATCTTGAGGTGGCTGTCGTCCGGGCTCTGTTCCCAACATGGTTTCTTAACATTGAAAACCCCGTAATGGGTAAGTGCTTTGAAATATTATGCTAATTCAAAACTAAAGATTTCTATTAGACGTTCATCACTGTAACAAGTTTTCTCTTTGTTGCAGGGTTTTCTTGATATGCAGGGTTGTTATGCAGGGTTTTTCATGCAAGTTTTTATATGCAGTTGTTATGCTGGGTTTTTATATAGGGATTTGATTTTGCCCCACCCACATTTAGGTTTCTGGTACTATGTACCTACCTAATATCCTTTAAAAGGTTTTCTTTAAAACCACGTTTTTAATGCTAGGTTACTAGTACTGCGTACCTTTCATTTCAATACCATGTAGGTAATTGATAAAACAAACTTTTCTTAAACTATCCAATAGTTCTTACTTTGGATTTTCTTTTATTCATGTAATCACCTGTGTTCAGATTTACCTTCGGAAGATGGTAGCGGAATTCCATATTATTCATAAGATTTAATTTAATGTTAGATTTCCTTTGAAACATGTCTGCTTTTATATAAAGATAACCTTATATTAACATGTTTCTTTAAAACCATAAGGTATTCGTTGTGAGTTTGGTAACCTATATTACTTTTTATCCAACGGCTGGACATTTAACTCCATAACAGTGAAACGTAATTAATAATTTTAAGTATGTAACCTTGTTTGTTGAGACTGTTATAAGAATAGTTCTCTGTGAAGACAGCGGTGATATTTTATGTATCCTTTTATTTCACCAGATATTCATAAACCTTTTTTAATTGTTGTCATGTTACATTAAATATGTTTTAAAAGGTTTCCTGGTATTTATTTTGTTGCACACAGTACTGTCTTGATCCATTTTATGATATAAACCACTGGCGCCCTGATTCTGACAGAACAATTTAGTTCCGATTCTGGCAGATTATAAGTTTTACCTGAAGATATTTTTCTTACCTCAAGATATTTTTTTTTTATAATAATTTTCTTTTGTGGTTTACATTATAAAAGGCAGGTCCAAGGCCACCATCCACTCCCTGAGTTAATTAACACAAAAATAAAAATACTGCTCTCTATAAAAGAAAAAGATTTTTCTTAGCTAGCCAATTTAAACCCTTTCACAGTAACCATTGCATAATATATTATTCTACCCATCCATGATTTATTCAAGTTTTACTAACAATTACAAGTATCTTGGCCAGTTGTAAATCCAGCGGTGACTTAACGATGGCATAAATATCTATTAGCCGCCGCGGGAAGCTGCGCCGCGAACGCCAGGATTTGGACGAGCAAACACCGCCCGGGCATGCGGCTCAACCGGAAAATTATGGGTGTGTTTGTTGCTGCTGCTGCACTGCTGTCATAATCACACGATCAAAACAATGTGCAGATTTTAGGAGTAATTTTATGCTTGATTTCTAAACAGCTCAGGGGAGGATTTACCAACAAGCTGAAAAGGCTGAAGCCTAGGGCGGCAGATTTTAGGGGGCGTCAATTTGTGAGCGTCAAATTATTATTTTTTCATACATAGAGTTGATCGAGCCGAGTATATTTTCGGTACTACAGCTGATATGTGTATCTTTCAGCTGGTTTCTCCCAGTGTCAAGTAATCTGCGTACCTTACCACATTTTGCCTTCTTTTTTCACCCAAATACAAATCTAGGCACTTGAAATCGGAACTTGGATAGCGCCGGACCCTACGCTTAAATTGTCTCTGGTTAGATAGAGCTCGGGTGGGGCGGCAAAATTTAATAGCCTACTGGCGGCAAATGTGTCAGTCTGCCACTGAAACAAACAGCACGTCACGACACTGGTTTAAGTCACATCGGAAAAAATATTGGTTAAGAACATTGTTTAGAAGGTAAAGTTTAAAACAAACTTAGATGTAGCTTCGAGGTTACAAATTAATTCTTAGTTCTCAATGAATTCTTCTTGTAGGTAGTTGAATATTTCAACTTGGTTGCATATTGCACCAGGTAGAGCATAAAGTCCTGACTTCCTATTTCTAACACACAATTCAGTGCCAACACACGCGGCACAAAAACAGCAACATTTGAACAAAACGGAACAACGAAAAACATTTCTCGAACGCATAAATATTTGCAGCAAACATTGTACATTGTATTACAGTCAGTCGCAGGCTGCAAGGGGCACAGTACATGGAGGAAAGTAGAGGAACTGTTGTAGAGCTGAACTCTTTTTTTTAAGTCGCCCCCCCTGCCGGGCTTTACGGGCATTTTTACCTGAAGGGGCTATTCAGATTCGGTTTGAAACTTATGCTAGCCTAATAGGAAGAATAATAACGTTATTACTAGTGCTGAAAATGTGTTCCAGCGGTGTTTCAGATGCGGCCGGCCTCACTGTTATTCGCTAAGATGCATGTTTAGTTATGGAAGTACTGCATATAGGTTTGTATTTGGAATTATTATACTTTTTATACACTTATATTATTTACTAGCTGTCCGCCCGCGGCTATACGCCCGCGTTGTTTTTTTTTTTTCGTTTTTTTTTGCCTTTTAAACCTTCCCTGGACTTTCATGAATATTTCAAGACCAAAATTAGCCAAATCGGTTCAGCCGTTCTCGAGTTTTAAGCAGACTAACGAACAGCAATCCATTTTTATATATAAGAAGATGCTAAACCGGAATGAAAATAGGGAAACTTTAGCATCACAAGATGAGGCATGCAGGAGTACCGTTGTTGGTACCGTTTACGACGTCACGACTTATCTTCAAGGTAAAAAAGGCAGTAGAAAGTTGTCATTCAAGTATAAACGGTGATGATGTCGTGTTTATGAATGATTTGCCGGAAGCATGACATACCGATTATTTATATTTTTCAAAAAGATGCCGGTATTAGGTACTATCCAGTATCTTCTGGCTGTTCTTCTCTATAGCCAAACGCTATTTTTGAATGACCAGCCATGGACAGTCTGTTCCTTGGTATTTATTAGCGTTGACGTCGAAAATGTTTTCGAAAATTTTACTTCGAATAAAAAAAATTTGATTTTGCAGAACTATTTTTTAGATAGGTACTTTACTTTCGCTCTTGACAATCTTTATACTATGCTCGCAAGCTACCTGTGGTGATCGCGGAAATTAAAAATGTATTTTTATCTGAGAGCATGTTTGTTCTAGCATTGAGCATGTGAACTGACAGGACCACGCGTGGCCGGGACAAAGTGGCTCGGCGGCGGCGGCCGGCGGCGGTCTGTGGAGCGCTCTCGGAAACCGAGCGGCACTTTTTATACAAGTAATAACTTGAATGGAATGACGAGAATTCACTCGCAGCGTTCGCCATAGAGATACAAATTATAAATAACTAACCGTTTAGATTGTATGGGTAGAATAGAATATAATTTATTTACAACGGGAAATTGCTTAGTTTTTTATTTATTTTATTTATTCATTTATTTTTTATTTATTTTATTGGGAACAGCAAACAACTGTATACAGTATAACATAAATTAGTTGACGTTCATATACAGTCCATAACACTATTCACGGGTAGAAATAGATTTATAAGTAGTTGCGTTTTTTTTCCATCAACATGCAATTAAGACGTTTTTTTAAATAGGTGCATGCCAAGACGAAGTTTATTGTCTTAGTGTTTTTCTCTTTGGTTGCAGAAAGGTCGTAGGTACTTTGTCAATATAAAAATATTAGGTAAGTGATATCTATCATCCCGAACTACCAATATAAATAACAAGTAGACAAGTAACTTATCCGAGGCCCGTAAGGCACTTACCACTGACAAAGACTATGAAATAAGGCACATTTGTTTATGTAGCAGATTGATGTGGGTAATACGTCGCGTGTGCCACTTCCATCTCTTGTTGGATGCTTGTTGGTCGATGTCATTGTTCGCGATGTATTGTCGTCGGTTAATTAGCTAATGGACCGCCATGCTGGCGTCGCGTCGTCGCGTACGCATGTCGGTCGTCAGTTGAGGTGACGTCACGTGGCTTAAGCTTGAACTGAACCCACAAATGAACGCTCTTCATAAACAGTAACGAATAACTAAAGTCACCTCAGTCTTAATACTACTGCTACCTTTGTAATATTTTATTTAAAGCTCTTGCGATAGAAATACATCACGAGACGCGAGGTAGTATGCAGGGTTATTCCCTGAGGTTACCATTTCCCGAGGTCACCTTCCAGGAGGTTACTGATTTTCAAATTATTTGTATAACAAAACAAAAACAAAATGGCTAACCTCCGGAATGGTGGCTTCGGGAAATAACTTAAAACATGCCCGCACGCGACTGGAGGGATCGTTAGATCTTTGGGGGAGCCCTTTGTCCACGGTCTGTGTGGACGTCTTTCGACTGAAATTATGGTGATGATGATGAGGCTTGGTATGACGAGACAAGTTTTTGCCCTGCCAGCGCTGGTCAGGGTAAAATGAGTTTTCATTTGTAATTTTTTCCTTTAATTTTAAAATCTCGATGAAGGTTTTCAGTGGAGAGGCAACTACCATAGCACAACACTGCATTGTAAATAAAGTACCTTTAAAATCATTATTTAAGCTACAAATAAAAGGAAATAGGTACCTACTTAGTTTCGGAGGAAATGGGTTGGGGTGTTTTTTTTTTCAGAACCCTTAGTATTATCATACAACCCCACAATGTTCATAAATATGCCAGAGACTACGTTCGTATGTAACTTTTATAACTTATCATGAAAAGAGCAGAAAAACAAATCCCTCCTTTCGTTTTGTCAGACACAATGCGTGCTCAGCTCACCTGTACCGACCCGCCTGGAGCAACCTGTGCCCTTATAGTGTTGCCAGTATCTGCCTTTACTTACTTAGGAAGTAAAATTAAAAATAAACTTAGAATGTATTTACAGAAAATTAAATATTTGCCGCTGGATGCGGGTAACGTAGGATCGATCATGGAGAACATTTTAAAAAGTAGACTATTCGCAATAGAATTCAGTGATTAGGTTCGAAGGATTGATAGGTACCTACTTCGCTTCCCATCACGCAGGTCAGATTTCATGTAAGTTCTAACCAAGTCAGACTTTGAGTGGGTTTGTTTTTTGATCTGCTCAGCACGTCACGACCGTTATTCGAAAGATATTAGTTAACTTATTACTGATTTTAGACTTGACAAGAAGAAATAAAGTACTGAAAACTCAATTCGGTTCGTTGAATTTCATCCCCTGCTCAATCAAAATCAGTTTCCCGCAGTTTAGGAAGTTTAAAACAGGTTGTTAACACCACTTACACTACACCTGTAACTGTAGGTAGGAGGATGGGGGTAGGAGGTGAGGGGTGCATGTGCAAATGTGCATCTCACGAAATGAGCAGCGACACTTAACCTGCCTAGCTATGACACACGGCGGCGCTACACTCTATACTCTACCACTCTACCTACCCACATCCCTCTCACTCACACACAAGGAATAGATAATCTCCGAGGACGAGTTATTATTACGTCTGATGGTTCAGCGCAGCTCAAAACGTTACGTCTACTCACACTGATTTATATCATTTTAATATGTGGAGCAATCGTTTGGCGCATCGATCAGGGGCATATTGTGATGAAAGTTGGAGCGCTTAGAGCAATAGAATATGGTTGTGCGGGCGAAAAGAAAATGGCGCGGTGAATTGTGGACTGTATTTTGCGTTTAATTTAAAACTTTGGTTGATGTACGACACACGGAGAGGAGAACGACGAACTGCTGCGGGAAAGAAAATGAAAGAAGCAGTTCATGTAATGAAAGGAGGGCACAATACCTTTAATCCTTGATTACACCGCGTGGTCGGCTGCTGGTGGCCTGGTGGGAATGGCAATCCTTGTTTGTCTTCACCAGTATGTCACAAAAAGTTCATTCCAAAGTTTATTGCGGTACACTTAACACTTTATCAATGAAAAACAGCGAATAAAGTTAATTGTATGATATTTATCGATTTTTGTTGGAAGCGCGCGCGCGAGCCGGCTAACGAGATTCGGCCATCTTCTCTCTCGTCTTCTGATACAATGTCATTTCCGTTGCGGTCGCCATTGCGTCTTCTGTCTTGCTCACGCAGCGGTGATATAGATATGTGCGGGAAAAGGAAAGGTACAGGAAGTAGCGGTGTGCATCAACCAAATTGACAATCAATTAAAATTAAGGGCGTCTATGAACATAGACCAAAGCGCGCGAATATTAAAGTAAAAGAAACATTATACGGCGCAACCAGCATACCTTTAAATAAAAATTCTGAGACAAGTATCCGATAGCTAACTTTCTAGACAGTCACTACTTACAATATTGTTATCGCTATATTGTTAAAAATGTTTTAAAATTAATTATTCCTACCGACTTAAATGCCCCGGAATTTTTAAGCACCGGCGGCGTTGCTATACGCTAAACAAAAATTAAAGTATTGGCGCCAATATCTGTATTGCAATCAACTGAAACTTATTGTAAATTTTACCAGTATAATACTAAAATTATGTACTTAGCAAAGCAATCTTATTCTTATCGAGTGGATTTCGAGGTTAACCTACCTCAGAGAAAGTAATAAACTTAATTTTCAAAATTACATAAATTAATTTAATTCAACTATTTAACATATGATTTCCCATAAAATCATTGGCTGTATCGGGGGAGGCACCGCTTTTTATAGAAATTACGAATTAACAAAATAATATAGACTGAAGTGTGTTTTATATGAGTAAAGTACATGTGATGTGAGATGTGCGTTTATAACATGTTTGTAAGTTGTTAATAGTTGTTAGTTGTTGTAGTTGTTTGTTGTTGTATGTTTGTTTGTATGTGTATTCTATTCTAGTCTAAAAATGACCTAAAGTCTTTTGTATGTTCGGTAGTAATTTATTTATTTAAGTAATAAGGAGCGTTTGTTATGCTTCAGTCGCTTCAGTGGTGCAAGGCGCAAGTCGGTCAGCTCGTATAGCACAGCTGTTCATCTTATCTTGCTAGAAGCCATCTGTAAAAGATATATAAAAATTAAGTATTATTATTATCATAGATTCTATGATTATTTGTTATCATTGTGTCATCATCTCTCATATACATACTAATCAACTAATAGGAAACATATTAGGTAATTTTGTTTTGTGTTTACAAATAAAATATATGTAATGTGTATTTACACAATAAATGCGAAAGTTTGGATGTTTGTCACTCAGTCACGCTTCAACAATTAGAGTCTGTGCGGAAAGAGAATGGGCGTGGCGAAAAACGGAACTAACATAGATTTACAGATTTACTAACATTAAAACAAAAGACAGACAGACAGACAGAATCGGAAATCATTAACATGGTTTTATTTAAGTATAAAATATCAAGATGTTACAGTTATGCTATAATATTATGTTGCCAGTATGACAAATACGGAAGAAAAGCACTACTGCGCCCTCAAATCTAAATCCCATTCTCTTTCCGCACAGACTCTATTTGGGATGAAACTTGGCATACATTAAGTTAGGACCCAGAATAAGATAAGTAAGACAGTTTTTGTCCCGAAAAACCCTCTCATTTCTAAAATCAGCGTATTTACTCATATTATTATGGTGCCACAATAGATATTAAAAAATCTACCTTTACGTCTGCCGCCGCTTTGTACGCAAGGATAATTAGTAGGTACTTTGGTTATTATGTTCACCGAGATGAGCTACTCGTAGTACACGGCGGCGCGGCGGCGCGGCGTACCTATCGACGGCAACTGAAGGCGTTCACTCTGCAAAGAACGAACGCAGTTTAAAAGCAAGTTCGTACACCGTGGCCGTGGTGGTTAGTGTATGCTCACTAATTTTTAACGTCCTTTATGTTCACGTAGTGGGTACATGTTTACATGCTGTCACTTGAAATATTGAATTAAGTATATTCCTCAAATCTTCACAACAGAACTTCAAATAAAATTGCTATTAAACTTAAAATGAATGATAGCATAAAAACGCTCGATACAAATGCTAAAGCCACAAAAATATTAGAAAATTCGGCGTCACAAAAGTATGTCATTTTATTTTTTTATTTCACCTCAAAGAGAAAATATCACTATCATAATAACTATCCATAGATATAGAAGCGGAAAAAGAATTACCTCTATGACTTTACCATTACCAGTGACTGAGACGCGGCTTTTTCGCACCTTCTGCTTATGAAAATGTCAAGTGGGGCGCCCTGAGAAAAGCCTGTGTCCATAGATAATCATAGGACTTTTTGGAGAAAATATATATGAAAAAAATAAATTTGTAATATTTAATATGAGGATGGAGAAAACAAATTAATCGTAAACATGAATAAAACTTTGAGCTCTAAAAAATATCGACCCCGTGATGACATTGAATTAAATAAAATGCTATAGGTATACAGCGACATAGCAAGCTAAGATAATTACACTTAGGCGTTTTGACAAGCGTTGTGAGGCGAGACGTAAACACAATATTACAGGCGCCCCGCGCCAGTCACCCGGAGCGCCGCGCCTGTCCGGGCCAATTAGCAGACTCTCATTTTTGGGTTTTTGCCCGTCGCAGCGTGACAGGCGCCGCGGAGCGTCAGGCGTCCTGCTGGGCCCAGCACAATGTGTTCATTACCGCGTGTAGTGTGGGCCGAGCGACGGCCCGCGGCCCGCGGTAATTTCCCGAGCGGGCCATAAATTACGTGCAGTTTGTCCTCCCGCCGCCGCCGCCCGTTCGCGCCCGCTCCAGTTGCATGCAACTACTCCGGCCGACACGGGAGATTGCCTCAAGCGGCGTTTTAGGCGTTGTCAAGTTTCAAGCTGAATGTTCGTCGAAGTTAATCCCGTCGTCTATTGGATTGGAGTAGATATGTAGTGGCGTTGTGTAGAATGACCGACCATGTACTAAACTTATTCTAATACCAGTTCTCAGAAATAATTTACTCAGATATGGAATTGTGTTAAGGAAGTTTCCGTGCTTTGAATTTTATACTGAGCGCTTACCTTGAATATTATTAAAAATGCTCTTATTTTTTTGAGCTTGAAAAGACATTTGTGTTATATTAATCAAATTGTATAAAAAAATAATTACCTATGTAAAAATATTTTGAAAAGATGCAACGCCTGTGGAGTTTCTTCCGGCGGGTTCTTCTCCACAGAAGACAGCCAAATTGTGAACCCGCCTCGACGTCAAGAAGTGATTTGTGAAATCTTACTTTGAATAAACACTATTTGACTTTGACTTTGACTTTGACTTTGACATTTTCTCAATTTCTTATGTCTCAAATACAAATAAAATAATAACCTAATGTATAATTTAATTTCACGTATAATTATGTTTTTCCGCCAGCCACCTTTTTCAGGTGTATCTTGCAGTGGGGGCCCACGCTAAGCTTGCCAAGACGTGGTCTACGTTCGAGAACCTATCGAGTCCAACGCTCATTCTGTTCTGCGACAGATGTGACCAGCACACTGCCACGTCAGCTTACTATATTTTTTTATTGACGATATCCAACATTTTGGTTTTCTGCCCGAGGAAGTAACGCGAGGCAAATACAAATTAAAATTAATTAATTAATTGTGTTTCCACTGAAAAGTAGCAATAGCAAGTTATTGTAAAGAGATTTTTAGTTATGAGGTAAAATAATGTTTTTAGCTTTGGTACGGAAACACTACCCGACGCGTCACGTGGAGTTGATAACATATTACCCTCTGGTTCGGCGCTCCGCTCCGGAAGGCGGGGGGGGGGTCGTTTACCGGCGACCGGAACATAACTGTTACAGCTCCGTGCGCCAATTAAATGGAGTAAGCCTACACTTCTCTACTGGTACTTGCATTTTGAGTGAGTATGGGTACAGTACATAAATTGGTTTCGTAAGCATCTCTCTCGCAAAAAACCTCGCTAAAGGTAATGATTGATTGACAGAAAGGAAACACCAGACTATACTCACCCAATAGTGTAATTTTTTCTTGCCTGAAATAAAGTTTTTGGAAATAAAAAAACTAAGTTACATGTTCAAACTAACAAAACTTTTAAACAATACAAAATTTTGACTGCGCCAGCTCTGGGCCAGATTCCACATATTACGCTCTAATATAAATTTAAAAACCATATGTCCCTTTCACATTCTTAAGAACGAAAAGAACAACTTAACTTAAATTTAGAGACGTCAAACATCGATTTTACGCGTAGTTCGCACTAGTTCACCGGCATGCTAAACTATCCCTCTTAAAATAAGCTGAATTTGACAGCTGCGCTGCTTATTTTTTAATATCATTAATTCAAAATTAAATTAATTCATCACCCATCTTTTTTATTCCTATATGAATGAAAGAGACCACAACTTTTTAGACATTTTAGCGACCACGCCGGAATTGAGTCTTCTGTTTACCTAAACGTAGACAAAATAACGTGATTTATGTCTGTATTTCATATTAATAAAAAACATGATGTATTTACTTTTAAAAACATTTTTTTGGTTAATACTTTCCTGTGAATTTCTTGCACTGAGCGAGCACTAACAGCTGTGTTGATTACTCCAGTCCAGTGCTACGTGCGTAGCTCTTACTACGCCGCCGTAGCCCGTAGCAGGTTGCTACGAAATAAGTAGAAGATGCTTGAATCAAATTATTTTTCTGAAGACAGCGCCTTGGTGCTAACAGTAGATTAAAATCAGTAGTTTTTTCTCAGAGGCACAGAAGAAAAAAATAGTACTACTCTCAGAGGACTAAAATAGGGGTCGTATATATGCTTGAACTCGTCACTTCAAAGCAACCTGTCAACGCGATCCGACGATTAATCGTTATCGTCTCGATCGCTCCGACCGCATGAAGGCTCGCTTGGCAGGCGTTGTTCTGAATTATATCGTATTATTTCACCTCATTAATTATATTTCAACCGCTGTCTCCTGATCGGTGTTCCGATAACCAATCGCTGGAAATATAACTGCTGCTCTACACAATAGGCCACGACTAGTACGGCTATTACGTAGTTATCATATTTCGTTATTTTTTGGAGTTGTCGTCACTGGAAACTGTGTGGAGGACATGATTTTGACATTAATTAATTTTTTTGGATTTTCGAAAATTTTACTATTTATGAAATCATCTTAGATTTTTTTATCAAATTGTAGGTAAATACTAACCTACATCTAGCTTAAAATTTGTAAGTTGCAATAAAACTTATTGTACAACTTGTAATATTGTTGTAGTGGAGTATTTTTATTATGATGGAGGCAGAAATAAATATTTGTCAAACTTTTGTGCAAAAACTCGTCGATAGATATTGATGAAAGTAAAATAAATAACAAATTTTTATGCGATGACAAATAAGTCATTTTAGTCGAAGCCTATAAATTAATACGTAATATACTATCTGAGCTGGTAGCAGTCTATTGAGTAGCGCAGGCGGTGCTGATGTTTCGTGGTGAAGTTTCCTGTCTGCGAGGATCGTAATTAAATTCTCGCGTGCGCCGGCGCTTGCTCAGTACATATTGCTTCAGCTCAACCACTATAAAATCAACTTTAATATCTTACTTTTGTGTATGTGACACGGGTTATAGTTAAACTGGTCTTATATCAGTTAGATGATTCGGCACGCCATTGGAAAGTGCTTTAGGTTACATTATATAAAATGTAGCACAATAAATACAAAACACATTGGTATTTGTATTTGCTATTACATATATACAAAAATATCACATAATAAAATTATGGTAAAGTTATAAAAATGCCTAGTAAAAGTATGCAAAAAAAAATAACAGTTACTAGTTTAACCGATTGTCAATAAGTTTGAATGTAAAGTATATTTTTTTGTGATACTCTAATTAACAGAGCGTTCAAGCTCATATCGAGCCGCGCAGTATAGTGTACAAGCTCGACAGGTTACGTCGGCGTCTATACTTTCGCAATGTATCCAGCACATATAATAATAACCTTCCCGAAACTGGACCAAAAACCTAGGTAAAAGAAAAAAAAATTAAATAACTCCAAAAAAGAAAGAAACTAATTTATATATTTTCACTTTTATCCAAACTAAGTCTACACCTGAACCGATGAAGCACTGAATTTATGTAGTTCGAAGATGGTCAATCGTAAATTTTTTGCTTTTGGCCTTCAAGATACACCAGATCAATCTTATAAAATGATAAATGTAAAGAGAGTGGTCATTAATTTCACTGACTGGAGGCGGTTTTGATTAATAAAAAAGTTAATTGTAAAAGACGAGGTGGTGTGATTGCGTACCGTGTTGGCGCATGGCGAGGCTATCTGCCATCTATCGGCTCATTCCGCCCTTGTTTACCTTCCATCCGACGCGCAACTAAATTTATTCCTGTCCGATCGTACTTCGTAAACAATACAATAAGGTTACCAAAATCGAAAGTATACAAACGAAATTAAGCCACTGGCAAAAATTCGCAGAATTGGACTTCCCGTGGCTAAATACACGACTCTCGTTAAAAATAAAACAGAAACACATACGATACGAATATTTTGAAACTGAAAAGGGCTTTATATGTTCTTCTTCTATCAATCTACCTATCTATACTGTAATAAAACTGAAGAAATTCTGTAAATTGATTTATTTTTCAAAAAACTGATTTGTAGCTGATCATAAAAATACTAGTTTTGAAAAAATATCCGTCTGTCTCTCTGTCCATCTGTCTGTTTGTAAACGCTAATCTTTAGAACCGTTGGACCGGTTTAAATGAAATTTTGCATGGAGGTATATATCCTCGGTCAACAACTAGATACTTTTTACCGCAGAAAAAAAAACAACGCGGGCCCAGCCGTGGGCGGACAGCTCGTAAGAAATAAAAGTATAAAAGACTTTGTTTAAACCAAAATTTCACTTCCAGTTGTTAGTTTCATTATTACGAGTACACACATACAACATAAACTGTAGAATGCACAGTACCTAGTGCAAACAATAAAACTGTAGTCAGTGGCTAGTCTGACCAGCGGCGAAAGCTATCCCGATGTTGTTAGGAATCCAACCGCAGCCAACGCCGGGGGCAGAACATAGCTAAAGGGTGTAGATAGCAGAACATAGCTAAAGGCTGTAGATAGCAGAACATAGCTAAAGGCAGTAGATAGCAGATTCCTGTTGACCGCCCAAGAACGCTCCCCAACCCGAGAGTGATCGTTTAGAAATTGTTCATCTGTAAGTGAGATAAGGTGGGATGAGCGCACAAAATACTATTATCGAAATTGGGTTTCGCCTAAAACAAAAGATGTTTGTAGCGTTTTAGCCCCTTTAAATGATCATTCAAGATTTATTTGTTTTTCAAAAAACTGATTGTAGGTGATAAAGGGAGTGTCACAAATATACAAGTTTAAAAAAAAGTCCATCTGTCTATCTGACTGTTTGTACACGCTAATCTCTGGAAATACGGGACGGATTTTAATGAAACTTTACAATAATATAGCTTATACATTGGAATAACACATAGGCTACTTTCTACCGCGTGAAAATACTTATTTTCTACGGGAAAACCTGGTAACGCGGGCGGAGCCCAAGTATTTTATAATATTAGTTTGTTTGTTGAAGTTGTTGTTTGGTTGTACTAAACGTAGTATTTCAAGATTGCGCTCATTATACTGGCAAGAGGAATGGGTTCTCCGCTGCAGCCATGAGACAGACAGTGGAAGCAATCAAGCGGTGCTGGACAACTGAGCAGGGGGAGCTACATTCCATCGATGCCAAGGAACCCTGCTGCGGCCATCGGGGGCTTAGTACAGTGCACTACTCTATAGCGCAGATGTATACAGCACAGCATTTGGTCATAGACAATATTCGATACTAATGTTCTTTCGTCCTCTTGTCATAATTAAATATTTTTATCTTTTGTAATATTTAACGTCTAATGAACTTAGGCCTTTCTTATCGAAGAGAGGTTTTGTGAAAATGTCCACGCTTTGCAGATAGGTAGGGATAGCGGTTGTTATTATATTCATTCCCTTAGCATAAGCATTTTTTATCTTCTCTTATTATAACATACAGGTGAAAAGTTAGCGAAATTCTAAGCCAGGAAACCATGAATAAAAAACATTATTGTCGTGACACTTTATTGCACTGCAATAGTATAAATAAGACCCATACAAAGAAAATGATAATCAACGCTTGCTCATTACAAGAGCAATTAATAAATAGCAGTAACAGATAGGTTTGCAATCGTTCGTCGCGGGGATCAATCAAACATCCCATAAGGTGGAAAGCCGCGATGTTGGCAACTATGCTGTGGACGACGTTTTAGAGTATAAGGAAAGTGTGTCGAGATATAACTCTGGCCAAATATAACATTATTGGTGTAGCGGTGCGGCTTGCATTCCGATGCTGCGGAATGTGCCACTGCTGGCTAGCCGCTGGGGGCGGTTTCGATTGAGCTGAAGATAGCGCACTAAAATGACATTTGGTAATACGCCGCTTGGTATACTTATATCTATACGCTATTTCAATAACTAAAGGTTGCCTGGTGGAAATTGCTACCTTAGCAATAAGGCCGCCTTTTGACTCTTTAGTTTTATTCTGTTTTTTTATTTCTGCATTGGCAATAAAGTATATTGTAATGTTTCTTTACTATTATGATTAAGAGCGATGAGCGTAACACTCCTCTTTTTGCGTCGGGGGTTAAAAATAGTTCAAAATAGCCGCGCCGCATACACGTTGAACATAAGTATGTACTTAATAAAAGTAGGTTTTAAGTACCACAAAAGCTATATGCGCCATCAATATATTTTCTAAAATAAAATAAACTTTATTTTCTCTGAAACGCATCATCGACAAGTTGCTCGATACTTTATCTTCATTCGCAACAACAATATTCGGAGCGCATAAAATATGAACAGAAACTCCTAGAAAATATTCCGTGAAGTAGAAAATAGTGTATAAAATTATTGAGCAGTTCGCAGCGATCGTCAATCATATCGGAAGAGTTCAAAGCTTGCCTCAATAAGTTCCGGAGTTCTTTGTAACGTTTCCTTGAATATTTCGGTACTCGGCCGACAAAGAAGCGGAGGGAGGGTCAGCTTAACACAAGTTTCACTATTGAGTTCTACTGTTCTTCGGATGTTTTACAAAAATACACTATACAGGCACTTCAAAGGGTAACAATAGTGGGATAGAGAAGGGTTCTAAATAGTGTGGTTTGTATTTATTATTATAATATTAGCGAACGTTTTCGCATTCATATGTGCGTTTATTCAACGCTCTTGCGGTGAAGGAAAACATCGTGAGGAAACCTGCACACACTTGCGAAGTAAATTCAAGGGTCGTGTGTGAAATTGACCAACCCGCACTGGGCCAGCGTGATCGGCTAAGGCCTATTCACCTTGATTTCAGGGTAGGCTCGAGCCCCTCGGTGGGATGATGTATATCATCTTGATATTAAAACAAATTTTTAAATTAATTTAATTCTCTGAAACTTGAGAGGCCTCGTATTTGCTCTATATACTTTTCTACAAATCTAACGTAAAATAATCACAACTCAATGTATTTTGTTACAATTACAAACAGACTTATCTACTTAGTACCTATTTCAGCTACATGCAGTTGACATGCAGATACGACTGCACTCTACTCAGCCGACGGAACACGTTCGCCTCTCTGAATTTAGGACTTATTTAGTACTAGTTCAATTTCCAGAAGTAACATGTCAAGAAACTGGCACGAAGTTTATCCAACTGTCTAGCGTAACCCTAAAAACTTTCCGATAGTCTTTATAACCTAGGGGTAAAGTTCAAAGTGTGTGGAGGTCAGGTTGAGGGTGTGAAGTGCTAAAAGGGGTGAGGGGGTGTGAAGGAGGGGGCTGCATTACACATTCGAGGCGAATTGTGAAGTTGGAGATATCGCGTCGCCACTTGGAATGACAACAAGCGGAGTCTGTTCTGTGAGGGACGATTTTGTAAACAAAATGTGTTCTTACCGTCAACATGAAACTAGTTGAAGTTTTTTATAATTTAGTGTTACGAAAAATTGAGGGATTCAATCTCCTGTAGCGAAACCTTTATTTAAAATATGACTCTAAATTTTTCTTCAGAATGTTTATAGCGAGCCGAGCAGAAAACAAGACAGCGGAATAAAGCACGCGTTTGGCAATAAGACAGCCGCGTGCTTTGGAGGACAGAATAAACCGGCCGACGATGCCATTACTGTGACGTCAGCTGTGGCAAGCCTTGGGCTGTGCCCGGAGCAGGCAGGTCAGCCTGGAGGCTGACTCAACCTATACCAGCAAAGGGTAATAAAGTCTGTAAATAAGAAGTAACTTCTGTTTGAAAAATTCACCAGCTCTCTACATAGTGTGTGTACTGTACAGAGTTGTTGAATTTGATGAATTTTGTTTTCAATATTACTTTAAAAAAATTATTTTTTTCCCTCTTCCATTAAGCAGGATAGATACGTCAGTTAATAATGAAATCAGTGCTGAACAGGAAGTCATACTTTATCTATACCAATTATTAGAGGAAGGATTTGATTGTTTGTTTGCTTGTATTAAAAAGGTCCCGAAACAACTTAACAGATTTTAACCCTTAAACATGATATCAAAATTGGGGAGTAATAAAGGCTACCATAGGGAAAATTCCTCATTTCCACGAGAAACATTTTTAACGTGGGCAAAGCCGCGATGCGGAGACTTAGTAACTTATATTATGACAAATCCAGTCTCAGCAACACTAACTTATCTTATTTTTGGCAGAAACTGAGTGCCTTTTGCAATGCAAGTACAATAATGAATGTTTTGCAACTTGAGTTGAGCTAGCGGGGCATATCCCCACAGAGCAGTGAGATAGGTGAAGCCGTACACAGCGGGTCACCGGCGGCGGGTGCAGGAGTTGAGATGGCGTGTGGTGTGATATTGGTTTCCAATATCAGCCGGCGGTGTGCAGGTGTCCGGCCGCGGCGGACTCTAAATACGCTGCCGTTTCATACGATACACTTCGCTACACACACGTTGTGCTTTGCTTATTTTTACTTAGTCAGATCTTTTTACATTACTTTGAAACTAAAACCACCTAAAACCTCTTTTTGTGAAATTATAAATTACCACACCCTGATTTGAACCCCTGGACCCCTATTTAAACTGTTAACAAGGTGGCAATGATGATTACTTTCAGTATTTTTTGTCTTACATGAAAGTGATTGCTCACTCTTCAACTGAATTCAATTACAAATCAACTATCTCGTACAGTCGCTTTTGCAATCTGAATCATTGATTGTTTGTACTAAAACATTACCAACGTAACGACATCACAGTGTATGAAACCACAGTTGCATATCTCGGCGCGTGTCTCAGACTGGGGTACAAAGACAGGATTCATATTCCCGGCGCGCTCCCTTTGTGTGGCTCGGCATCGGCGCCCAAAGCTCCGGATACATCTCTGCACTCAAACCAGTTTCAGGTGATTACTCCACATCTGCACTATCACTCAGGGAGGCGGAGACATTGACTGCAAACGCTTAGACTCTGCATCTTTTCTTTCTAACACATTTTGAGTTATGATTATTTTGAGTGCTATCCAATCTTAAAAGAAAATTTCTAAAGTTGTTCTGTTGAGCATCGCTGTTTATCTGTTTTTACTTTAACTTTGTTACTACGTCTATTAGAGGAATAAACGTTTATCATTATTTATTTGAAAAATATGTGTGACTTGGAGCTGGATATATTGAATTATTCACGTCCGTACATTATCATAATAAACAATTAATTAAGATTTTACAATAGAAAACATTTAGAACGCCTTATATGTAAAAATTAATATTCAGAATTGATTCCAAATACAAACGATACAGTGCCAGTACAAAAGGCGTCATTTCTTTAAGTTAATAATGTAACATAATATTTACAATAATCGAAATAGATGTAGCTTCAGTAATAGTCGTGTAGTCTGTGGTCCATCCACGGTGGAACAGTGCAAGGCGGAACAATGGACACGTATCGAGCGTGAATTTGCGCGGATCGGCGGATCAAGGACGTGTGAAACTGCATGGAGACTGCTCGCCACCACTCCATTCACAGGACTCTGCATGCGGGCCTACTTGGTTCCTCACGTTTTAAGCTTGCGTTTCAAAGTATATGAGATTTGAAATCTGATTATTTATTTATCGCATGTCAATGGATGTCCATCATAACTTAAACTTCATCGTATTTTGGTAATTTCAATCTTTTGGCGGGCCTCGAGCATACCGGGTTGATGGTGAAAAAGCGCTGTGAAGAGAGCATTAAAAACCAACGTTAACTCCAAGAATAAACAACTTTTATTAGGTTAATAGTCTTATATACTAAGGTACAGTGTGCGTCATTGCACGATCTATACGCGCTTTCCAGGAGAACAAGCCTATCTGGTTTGATCTGCCAGTGTTCGTAGCATATCACACTATCACAAAGGACATAACTCAATCGCGTGCTTTTCCCACCTGTATGGGTAGATGCTTTGCTCCTCAGCTCTAGTGATCACCCAGTCACAATCATATTACGCTACGGCATAAAGTACAGCCTTAGCGCTAATTTGGTATAATTTTCTATCTTCTCTCTCTACTAATAACTACCTTGGTTAATTTGTAATTATTAAAACTAATTTCTGTCCTTTCACTAAACAGTTTAAAAATGTACATCGGTTTTGCTACAATAAATGTAAAAATCAAAGTTCCATTAAGAAACATGATATTTTGATTTAAAGTTCGAACAGACATGTTTCTCTCGTCTGCACCGGAGTGCCAATTGGGAGGTACGGGCATCGCTTATTGGACTCCGCCGTCCATTGATCGCCGGGCCGAATCGAAGCTCGCTACACAATCCATAACGTTTGAACGTTTCCTCAAATTGAGTGATATCAATGCACTGGTATCCTTGATTCTCGAACACCGAATAAAGCTAAAGGTAACTCTATCCCGTTGGTCATTCGTTTTTGTTCGAAGACCTGAAATGTGTACGAGAAGATCTCTTGTAGATTAACATCCCTACTCCACCCACTGAGATCAAAATACACGAAGATACAAAAATACTCACAACTTACCTTACTTAACATTTTTATTTTCAAATACACATTAATATGTAATCTTACTTACCACCCTTAGACTAGTAATAGCAGAAGAAACTAGACCACAATCTCAAATTGTTTGGTTTGGTTTATTATATCTGAGGATGATGTTACCAGAATCATAGCAATTGTATGCTAAATACTCCTTCGTCTCGACGTATGCACAGAGATGTTCGCTGGACCGGAAATTTAGTGTGACCGTTGAACATTGTTGCTGATGTAGACATACTCGTATAAGATGTCCATCAGGAGGAGGATACCATACAAAGGACACCTAGAACCGTATCTTTCTTCACATTATTTAAGAATGTAGATGTATGTGTATTTGTGGAGCGAGTGTTTATGTATATACCTAATTATTAGGTATGTAGAGCTAGAAAAAATTACGTCCTGGCGACTCAACTGACTGTACATAAATTATCATTATCAGATAAATAAAATGAATTTAGAAATAGTACAACTGTGTGTAACCAGACTGAGTTTCTGAGTGTTTAGGTAGAACCGTGTGTGAGTGCGGTAAGGCGGTAAGGCGGTAATCCGCTGTTGAGCCGCAGGTACCGCCCGCCAAGCCGCGCCAAGCTGCGCCGAGCCATATCGCTCCTGCGCTAAGCTTCTACTCACAAGCTTGATGAATTTCCTGCTCGCCAAACACTTGCACCTTTTTGCAGAAAGTCGACTGCTGATATACTTAATTTAATACCAGAAAATCTTTCAAATATTCTATAATTAAAAGATGACATGAAGTTGAACATTTGGACAACAACAGATGAGCCTAAAATGATGGTAATAATAATGACAAACTGCATACATACTCTAGCCAATGAAACAAAAGTAAAAGTGAACTTACTCATCTTTAATATCACGACTGCTCAGTATGAATTAGTGGGAATCAATCAATAAATTAACATCTAGAAATCTTAATCAACTGAAAAACTGTTAATTAACTTATTGGCTCTGCATTTGATGGCACAATGAGGAAATGTTTTAAAACAATATCTCGTTATCGTTTCTCAGGGTAGGAGTAGCAGCGTACGGCGCGAGCTAATCTGTTAGTGAGGCGAAGGTAAGCTCCGAGCATCGAGGGACGTAAGGCTAGTGAGCTTCTTCGCACTAATATAATCCTGCTTCCTTTTCCTACACACTTGCTTTATCAAACAGCGTAGGTAATTAGGATAAAAAATTATAATTAAGAGTTCAAAAGAATAGAAGCTCCCAGAATTTTTTCTATTTATACTCTAAGAATAGAAGATCATATAACGAAACATTCACTGTAAATGTAAGTACGTCAATAAATAAGGTGTCAATATTTTATCAATGACTTAATTTTAGTGTCGTGAATGACCAGAATAGCGTAGCGCTATCGTTATGTAGGTATTCCACCAACGTGAAATGACTTTAAAAATAATTTTAAGTTGTCGTTGATGAAGTGTAAACACGCCACTTCTGTAAGCAATTGAATAAGCAACATTATCCGTGTATTCGTTTCGTACGTACTCGTATTAGTGAAGTCAGAAACGTGTGTATTGTGACGGGTGACCGGATTCAGTTGACCGTCCAGCCGCGGTCTCGCGGTCGCGTCGGTTAGTTAGCGGCCGCGCGCCGCGGTGGGCCGCGCGGTATGCGTTAATGAGTGATTGCCGGTGCCATTCTGTGGCCGATATTCCGACAATCAGCTTGCTCTCACTCGAGACCGGGACAGATTTGTACTGTGTCTTGGCTTGACATTGCGGTTTTTGTTGGTTAATAAAAAAATAAGACACAGAAAACACACAACCACCACACACATTATTACAAACACTTAATACAGAAAGTTAGAACAAAACTGAAGAATCAAAAGGCGGTTTTACTGCTGAAGTAGCAATCTCTAACAGACAACTTTTAGGCTTGGATAAATAGTGCAAATAAAATTAATGCTTGTTAGTTGTTATGTTAATAATAAAAAATATAGATTTTTAAATAACCTATGTAAGATATTTAATATTGTATTTGATAAAAAGTCCTCCACAGAATATAACTGGTTTGACAGTCTTAATGCGTCTTACTCGTGCCTCTTCCGAAACCAGCAAGATTCTTGTACGTAATAAAAGGCCAAAATAACTTGCAGAGTTTCTCAGCCAAGATATAAACCCGTCACATTAATACTCAGTTGTTGTTATCAAGGAGCCGTGTGCACTCCGTCTTCTCGTCCGAGCCATTAGGAGGTCCGACGAAGGTTGCGTTTAATTTAGAGTGGGCCGAGACGATGATGTTGATTTATAAACGAGAGTAAATAAACTGTAGTGCAAATCCGGGCCATAAGCAGATGCAGAACGGCTGCCGCTGGCGGGTGATCTATCACGGGTGCGCGGGGGCTGCGGGGCGCGCGGGGAGCGGGCAGCAGAGCGGGGAGCGGGGATCGCATAATGCACACTTGAAATAGTAAAATAATAATAAATCAAAACTTTATTTGAATTGCTTTAAAATCACATACGAGGATAATAGTCACATCACGAACAGTGTCTAGCATAATGCACAAGGTGACATTCTTAACTATCATTAAATTTTAGTGTTTAAACTACTCTAAATAAATTTAAGCTACAGTTTTAATTTATATAAAATAGCATAAAATACTGACAGAGAAAGCTCTGCTGCCAAACTGATACAGATCTGTGCTTAGCTGAATCTAGCTACGTGAAATGAAACTAGATCATTATCAGATTTAAAAACTGTCAAACTCTAGCTAGCATTTTATACGTCAACGATATGTTCAGGGCATGTCCGCATGTGTCAAGGGAAGGGCATTTGACTATGCAGTGAAGTAACCAATAGTCCGCTGTGCTCGTGGCCACACCGCTCACCGGGCCACTTTAATAAATGCCTTGTCTTTGCTCTGCTTTATAATTCCTCCGAGAACAACGTGTGTCTATAATACAGAGACTTTGATGCTGATTGATTGTTTGATATAATAATGCAGTGTGTATTACTGCATTAATTGTCAATTGCTCTGATACGAATAAGACTTTTTTAAGGCAGTATGTAAGTAGAGCTACAGCACGCTGTCTCCGTACCAAGTGGTTGCCTATAATGATTGCAAGAACGAATTTCGGCGCTGCTACTATGCCCTCCGTGGTGTAGTTGGTAAGCACGTTGGCTGCGTATAGACTGGATGAGGCCCCGCCGGAAGGTTTAAGTTTTTGGTTGTTTTCTATGAATCTAAAAATATATTAGTTAATTAAAACGAACAATCAACACAGTTAAAATGTAGGAACTAAAGGTTTGTTAACTTACTTTTGTGTCAATATGTTTAAAGAAGCATAATGATTGTCAAAGTGTATGCTGCGAGTAACTGATCTATTTAATTTTATGTTTATTTACCATTGTAACAGTATTGTATAAAACATATATAGATATAATATGTTCAAACTTCCGTGTGCTTCCGTTGTGCGACGCCTAAATCAATTAACTAGGTATAAAAGGTCTTTTCCTGTGAAATATTTAAACGGTAAATTCTCAGGGTCATAAAACGCCGACAATACTTACAGAGTTCAGGTGTGCGGCCGGTAGCAACACTAGAGAGGAAAAACGTAATTTCCCCGCCCATTATAAATTCATAGGTTCTTTGTGTTGCCCAAAATAACTTGTTTTCTCTTTTCCCACCACTCACAAAGTCAACCTGTAATTGCTGCGTGCTCTCTGAAGGCCGCAAGGGACACGAATTTGGATGTTTTGACGTGAATTTGTATTGCGATTGTCGTGGTAATGCGGGGAGCCGCGCGCCCGCTGAGGTAGCTTCAGCTTCAGGCAGGAGCTGCTTGACGCGCCTTCACTCGGGGGCCTTGGGACGCGATAATCTTAACAATAACTCAATATTATTTTATTCTCATTCTTTTCTGAAAAAGGCAAAGAAAAGAATGCTAAGAAATAACAAGTTATGTACCTACTGTACAAAATTGGAATAAGAATTGGAAAAATCCTATTTTTTTTTAATTTTAGTCAATGGTTTTGTTGCCGTTTTTCAATCATGTAAAGATTTTGATAATTACATTTTATAGGCTTATATTTTGAAGTAACCTGGACAAAGCTTTAGCCCTTATCTTTAAATGGTACCTATTTAATTTTGGAATATAATAGATAATTAATGTTATTATTGAGAAAGTCTGTCTGGAAGATAAATCTGTCTGTCTGTCTGTTAAGCTATCATACTCGTAATTAAACGGCAGAGTGTGTTTCAATAAAAAATCTTCTTTTTCTGTGAAGTCGATAGTAAACTATATAATTTCGTCATTTTATTTGCTTTGGTGCTGGTTTCAATTTATTTATGCTTACACATTTATTTTCTGTCTGCTATCAACAACAAAGAGACGAAAATAAAGCATCTAACTATAAAATAAAGTGAGTGAGATGCGATGAAATGACTGCATAATGTAGCGATGTGGCCGGCGGGCGGACGCTGACGGATGCCGACACATTTCCCGCCTGCATGTTGCCTGCACATCGCCTGCATGCCGCCTGCAGTCTGCAGTGCGCAAGAGAGCGATGCCCAATGCTTAGGACTATTTTAGATGCCCTATCTAAGTTATGAAATGCGAAATGTTTTATACTGTTATTTACATTTTTTCTTGTAGGTATATTTTGTGTTTCTGCGAATAAAAATGTAGGAATGAGTTATAATATATATTTTCTAGATAGCAAGGAGTAATGAATGACGTATACACCATTTTATAAAAATACTTAGTAGGTTTTTTTACATAATTTAAATACAACTTTTATTTCTTTAACAGTGCTACAAATTCAACTAAAGTATTTATTTTAATAATTGAATACCTCGAAACCCACTCGATAAGCAAGCAAGCAATAATTAAATGCGTACCGTATCGTTTTTTTCATCAGTTCTTGATTATTTTCAATGTCGATAACCACTATAGGTAAATTCTGAAATATAGTTAAATACGCCACACAATAACCCTAACAAAAAGTGCCTAGATGTGAGGTAGGTTACAACCAATTAAGCTCTGTATTATAATAGAAAAAAAAGGAAAAATAATTTTGTATGAATAATGTCTATAACGTAATATACAAGAGAATTCGACATCTACCGGGATTTCGTGAATGATGTCCTCATTCCTGTGACATATACATACCTACATATTTAATTCGTAAAAAGAAATGAACAATTGGTCGAGACAACCCGATCGGCCCGTCCTATCCCACGCACTAAAAGAAAAATGGGTCTTGAAATGTAAGTTGTTACTTGACTTCCTTTGAGATGTGAATGTTTTAAGTCATAGTAAAAGTTATCAACTCGGCAATCTGCGGTTTATCGGAGTTGCGCGAGTGTCGCGCGAGAAGTGGCGCGGACAAGGCAACGCTTTTAGCGGGACAGCCTTGCTTAGGGTGTCATACGATACGAGGCATCCGGAAGCAGCGGTATCATTTACCTATTTATAGCCGATTAGATGCTCGCTGCAGCAATTATGGCCTCTGCCATAATTGCTGGTTTAGCTGAATATCTGCGTTGAAGGCGCCTCTGTGTGGTGGCTTGTAGCATTAGTCGAGCTAGCTACCATATTTTTAATCAGGAAATAATATAAACAATAAGCATTTGTAGCCTTAGAGATGTCACATTTATTTGCTCGGTTTTTATTTTAGTTTATTATTGTAAGAAGGTGGTGGAGTTAAAATTGGAGCAAACATTATCTGTAATTTTTTTTTTTCGACAGTCATATTTCAAAACATATTTAATTTAATGTTTTTCAATTAACTAACCTTATATTTCTCTATACATATATACAAGTATATTCGTTCCTTAATCAGTTTTTTAAGACCTGTAATAAAATTAAAATGCGTCTGTGGAGGAAAAATTGCGGAAAATTTATAGCGTTGATTGCAGACCCTTTCATACAAATTTAAAATGAACCTGTCACAAACACCTTTCCCATTCAACAGGGTTGTAAAGCATTTTTGAACACGAAATCAATTTAAATTTGAATTAGCTAACAATGCAGTGGAGGGGTGGCGGGGGGCTGGGCGGGGGGGCAGGGGTGCAGCCAATCAACGCTCGCGAATGCGGAAGGCGCTCCATATAAAAAGGTTTGATAAGTGGCGCGCTTAGCGACGTAACCGACCAGCACCTGAACAAGTTAAATGAGTGGAGGAAATTATCGTAATAAGGAACATTGTAGATGGTTTCTACATCAAGAACATGATATTTAGAATACAATACAACCATAATGTAATTAAATAAGCAAAATCCTCCTTTAAAAAACTGTAAAAGCATTACAAAGCGTTTTTTATGATAATTATGATTTTGATTATTTTTAGGTTTTACCGTTTCCACTATTTTGAAAATGGGCACTTAATAAAATATATTTCCCGATGAAACAAATAAAACTTTATGCGAGAAGAACCCAGCTCAGAAGAACAGTTTCTTTGGAAGATTTTTTCCAAATAAAATGATTATTCCTTTTTGTAGGCAGCATGGTATAAGTCTTGACAATATGGGTGAGCAATAAAAGCTAAACGCGAACTAAAGGATGTATTTGCAGAATAAAAAGGGATAACAGTCGGACATCAAATTAGGATATGAGTAGTACAATAAGCGGCCCATAACCGGAACAGCCGAGACTCTCGACACAATGGGCCAATATTGACCAATAACTACTTCGATGTGACCTTTTTGATATAAGGGCATCGCTTTCGTTTTCTAGCCTTGATTTCCGTATAAGTACAATTTCGTTTCGACATTTATTTCTTTTCATTTTTTGACATAATTTTTCTCCTTAAAATATTACAAAAGAACACGCACTTTGAGATAAGTAATGCAAAATGTACAATTAAAAAAATTAATTAAATTTTATTGTTGGTTAAATAAATAAAAAGCGGCCAAGTGCGAGTCGGAATCGCCCATGAAGGGTTCCGTAGCAGTCAGTAACATAATATGAAAGTTTTTGTAGTTCGTTGTGACTTTGATCGATGTTTTAGTAATAGTGAAAGATAAAGTGCGGTTTACGATTTATGACGTATTAAAAAAAAGCTACTTACTAGATCTCGTTCAAACCAATTTTCGTTGGAAGTTTTCATAGTAATGCACATTATATATTTTTTTTAGTTTTATCATTCTCTTATTTTAGAAGTTAGAGGGGGGGGGGGCACACATTTTTCCACTTTGGAAGCGTCTCTCGCGCAAACTATGCAGTTTAGAAAAGAAATATACTAGAAACCTAAATATCATTTTTGAAGACCTATCCATAGATACCCCACACGTAAGGGTTCGATGAAAAAAATTTTTTTGAGTTTCAGTTCTATGTATGGGGACCCCCCAAATTTATTGTTTTTTTTTCTATTTTTATAAAAAAAAATTAATGCGGTTTACAGAATACATCTACTTACCAAGTTTCAACAGTATAAGTATTATAGTTTCGGAATAAAGTGGCTGTGACATACGGACGGACACACAGACATGACGAATCTATAAGGGTTCCGTTTTTTGCCATTTGGCTACGGAACCCTAAAAACCAGTCACAATATTAAAAGCAAGAAAAGTTGAACAGATTGTTTTTTTATATTTTTTTTTTTATTTATTAAGAAAACTTAACCTTGATTACATATTTTATACTTCGCCAAACTACGTAGTAGTTTGTAGGCGAATTACGCCCATCCATAATCAATAGAACATGCAATTTTTACTAACCTAACATGCAGTTTTTTATTTTTTTCTTAAGACTAGGTACACTTTTAATCTTCTTATGATCTAACAGCCAAGCATACTTATTACATAGATGTTGCATGATAGCAAAATAACGAAAAAAAAAATAAAGATAATCCCAAGTACAGCTAGCCGCTAGTGTGCTGTAAGAGCTGCAGCAGCCCATTGCGTAGCGGCGGCAATAGGGCGGGTGTTTTATAGCGGCTAGGCGGGGAAGCCCCGCAATATCGGTGATGGCGCGTCCTTTGAGCGCACTCGACGTCGCCGTTTACCTAAACGGGTTATCATAAATCAGCATTTTTATTCTCCTTATTGGAAAAGGCGGTATTTTTGCCATAAAACCCTTTCGCAAGAAGCTATCTTTTGAATGCACCTATATTCTGAAATTGGCATGCTTGTGGACAATACTTATGTGAAATAAAGTTTCTGGATGCCTTTATTTAGCTCTTCTTATCACATAGCAAACCTTGACATAATACATAATACCGCGCAGCACTTTTGAGTTCATTCCAAAAATATAGTTTTTTATGTCATTTACAGTTAAATATACTTTTATAACTTAAAGTTTATGTATTTATTTTATTTTTACATCTAACCTACTGAATTTTCAAAATCCAAACATACAAATCCGTCAAGCCGTGTCAGTGCAAAGTGGAACAAGTTAGAGCACAATAATAGTTGAATCTGAAGGAAATTCTAAAATAAAGCGTGTCTTGAAAATTTAATTAATATGAAACAAGACTTTGTTTAAGCAGTATTTGTTTTGTGCGGTAATTCCCCGCGTGTTGGCGTGCTGAGAGGTTTCCGGTGGCGGGAAGCGAGTTATTTACGATATAATATAACATCAATTAGCCCTCACACCCACTCGTTACCTCCATCTGGAAATAAAGGGCTGTACCTACGGTAAAAATGATCGTCCGAAAAGTGAAATATAAATTAAATGTTTTTTAAAACTATATTTGATGGTATAAGTAGTTAATTCATTTAAAAATATATTTTTTTAGCTTTGGTTAACCAACTTAGTTTACACCCAGAAAATAAATGGATTAAAAATTGTTTGTATCGTATTTTTTTAAATTAATAAAGTGATAAAAATAACACGTAAAACATGAGGTGAATAGGTTGTGTTATGTATCCAATTTTTCAAATATACTTTTTGAATGAGCACGTTCATGTTTGGGCTGTACTGTATTAGTCATGCGAGCAAGCAAAGTTACCTCGCGGCAGCCGACTCGGCGCTAATTTCCCGGAGGTACCCGAATACGGCTGCCGCGGCTAGAATTTACCGGTAAAAGCGGATCGGTAACCGGTAACCGATGATGCGGGGAAGAAACGAATTAGCGCCCGGCTGCCGGCACCGGTAAACAACGCGTGGTTTGCGTTGCTTGCACCTAATTGTGGTAGTATTTTTTTTCTAGTGCACTTGTGCATTGGACGGCTAAAAGTTAATAATCTAGTGTGTTTATTTTTAGCTCCGGTAAAGTATTTCAGTTCGTCATGTAGCATCTCATATATCAAATAGCTTACCGTAATTTGTATTAGAACGTCTGCTTATCTTTTAAAGGCATGTTTATATTGCGTACCTGGAAAATCATTAATTTAAATAATAAAGACAAAAATATAGCGACTCTAAAATGCACTTAATATTTTTTGAAAATTGACCGGATAGAGAAATGTGTGCATTTTTACCGCAATAAGTATGCTTAGCTACTAGCTAGAACCTCGAACGATGATGCTCAGTATAATATCATAGCAAATCAACCAACTCATATACTCATACAGACTAGTCTTAAGACGTAGTTCGAAATATCAGTGAAATTGGCCGATGACGGAAGATAAAGCAATCCCTGGTGTAAAAGTAAATTGCGTATGAAATTCGAGAGCAGCATCAACGGCAATGAGCGCCGCGAGCCCGCAGCGGCCGGCAGCAATCATTGCTGGCCCGAGGGAACTGCTGCTTCGTACTGTAACCGCCCCTAAGGAATCAAACTGATATTTGTTGCTACTGCATTTTTATTGAATTCTGACATACGCAATAAAGAGAAAGAAACTTAAATCAAAATTCTGTCTTCAAGGTAAATTCAGCGAGCGTTCATGGAAACCCCCCCAGGTTCTAGCGACCTCTGCGTTAATAATAAATATTAAAAAGCAAAATTGTAATGATAAATTATATTTAATATTTTAAAAAGAGGAAAGAACAAAAGATGCGATCCTGTGGTGTTTCTTCGGCGGGTTCTTCTCCACAGCAGCGCACACACTGTTAAAACTAATATCGCATCGCCTCTTTAAACTTTAAGAGTTTATTTTTCATAATGCGAGACGAGAACCAGCCTTGGTTTGAGCAAAACTTAGTAAGTTCATGAAAATTTGACGTCGAGAAGTGATTTGTAAAATCTTACTTCGAATAAAAACCTTTTGATTGATTGATTGTTCGTTTATGCGGAAAATGCGACGAAGGCGCCTATCGAGTGCTTGCCCTGCGACTGACATACTGCGTAAACATAAAATACACACGTACATGTGTAAACGATTAATATAATCGCATACTTGATGAACGCCCGCTGAAGACGTTCGTGCATTACACGAATTGCTATAACAAATACTGAATAAGAATACCTACGTCAAAATTGTAAACAAAAATAGAGAGCAAACGGCCCACGATGAAAGAAAACAGCACGTCTAATGCCACGGTACGTATCAAAATGGATAGAATTGTATAATGGCTAGCTAAATAAGTACTACATAGTCATTTCTGTGCTTCTGAGGTATCATCGGTAAGTAATTAAAAAATCGGCTATGCTAGGACTGTTCTTCCCGAAACTTTCATAGGCTTTTACTTACTCATTCTTTCATTATGAGGATTGATGAACCTACCCTAAATTATGGCAATGTAATAAAGCTCAAACCGATGATTTTATATAGGCTTCGTTTTGCAGAGTTAATTATTATAAAGAACTAGCTTTCCGCCCCGCGGCTCCGCCCGCGTTAACCATTTTTCCCGCCTATAAACCTCACGGAGCCCGAGACCTTTCCAACAAATGCAAAATCGTGGAAATCGGTTCGTGCGTTCTGGAGTAATAGCGTCAGGAAGGAAAACCCGACTTATTTTTATATAGTAGATTAGTTATCTTTTTGCAAATCTAGAAAAGTTTGTAAGGCTGTCCTTTAACTTACAGGAAAACAGTTTAATTATGTATAGTTTACTTAGAACTGTTTAGTTATTTAAGCACGTCAGAGGTCAAAATAGCGACCAAGAAGAAAACTACCTGTTACTTCTGCTAACTCCTTAATTTTCTTAGAAATAAAAGTATTATGGAAACGAAGGATAATTAATTGAACTAAAGCAATTTAGGCCGATAAAGTTCCTTGCGAAGTGATTTGGGTTCGGGTCCGAGTATCAGCGCATAATTTATTCAGCCCGCCCCTAACAAGGTCATTAGCGACTGAGACCTTACCTCGGTACAGCTTGTGTTTACCATGGTACAATAATTATACAGGGCTACTACAAAAATACCAGAGCCTCAAAAACGTGCCAACATGACATATTGACAGAACTATTATGACTTTATGTGACTATGTCACAATCTATCTACACCTTGTCGAGCTTAACGGTACATATTAAGTTAACAGGTATTCTCCTATGACAAGTGACATCAGCAATAGAGGAAGAGCAGAATTTTAAATTACCGCACGTGCAAGCAGAATATTTATCACTTTCCTTGTTCAGTTTTACATCAGTCATATTATGTATATTGAATGGCTATTAATTAATCACAACAAATTACATAACATAAAATTATACAGTCCCTTGTAAAAATAACATATTCATTACTTTTACAAAATTCTGATTGGGAGAAATATAAGCCAGTAATATGTATACAACGAAGGTGCAGGCCTGGCTAGTCAAATGAGCTTCTTTTTATGAAATGTCAAATCCTTAGAGATTATTTTTTTCTATTTATACTCTAAGGCCAAATCTAAACTTATAGCACGCCTTGATCATTTTAATACGAGAAAATGGCTGCACACACGTTTACAAAGTCAAATTGAAAATCTTTTCATTGAAATACTTTTTTATATGTTCCCGCAGAAGTGCTCAGTCAATATGAACAGTCACAAAAATGTTTTTATACGCATACGTGTCCGGCGGCCGCGACCTTTGACACTAGCGCTACTATAGCAGCCCACTGCTGGACTAAAGCAACTTCTTGTGACCAAGTTTGGGTTAATATCTGCTACTCCTTCTATCTTCCTTGGCGTTACACTTTTAGCAGAACCGCGTCTCAGTCATCATAATAAAGTTGAAGGATCTTTTCACAATTTTATAAGTAAGTACTTGATTTGAAAAAAAATAGAGTATTTTACTCTTCGTAGGAAATAAACTTCGGCAAATTAGGTGGTAGTCTGGAGCTATTTTTAATTATTTTAGATTTATTATGAAAAGAATGAGAAAGTAACAAAAATTTCGGAAAGATTTACTTCATATTTTGAAATAAAAAAATCAATGACTTTTTTTTTTAATTGACCTATGCTTGTGTCGAAAAGGTACGACCAATCAAGCTTCACCGGACTTGATATAAGAGTTCATAATTGCACTGCTTAAATAGTAAGAAAAAAATTATTCCAGTTCGCTTCAAAAATTACAATGTTGTTGGCGCTAGATTGTCGTTGGGTAGCTTTATAAAGGCCTAACGTTAACGCGGCCCCGCCAGCTTATTGGCGAGCGCGTCACTTCGCGTTACACTCCATTATACGTATTGTTTTTATATTGGACAGCCGCTATCGGCGCAAGGCACGACCTATAGCGGAACAACCAATACTAAAAAAAATACATCATCGTCATGATTTCAGCCTGTGGACGTGCATTGCTCGACAAAGGGCTCCACAACGACCGATGCTACGCTGCAACGATCGTCGGTGTACCAAGCGCGCCAAAATTGAAGAACGTTACTGGTAAAAACAGTATTTAAAAATTAATTAATTAGTTATGTATCAAACATGAACTCATAAATTTAGATCCTACTAGTTTTTCAGCCATGGCGCAACAGTAGCCATATCTTTTCACGTGGTAGTGAGGTATTTTCAAAAGTATTCACTTCTTCCTAATTGTATTTATAACCCTGTATGTAATAGACGTAAAAGTACTTGTGATACTGTATTATAATCCTAATTAATTAAATAAAAAACTTTTCAGGTGTTTAGACGTGAAAGAATAATACCTAGATAGAAAAAGTTACTTTCGAACTAATCACTTCATCAGGAAACAATAAATACCAAATACCAATACCGTTTATTGTGACTCGGAGAGGTAGTTAAAACCACTTCCTTCTACTTGCTATGAATGATCTAGAGATACTTGTTTCGCTTCATCCACATTTAGGTATTATTCTCGTCATGCATGCTCGTCAATTTAGAGTACTTCTGACCAGACTTTTTGTCAGAACGTCCCCGATTTGATGAAGAAATGAAGCACCTACTCGAAGCTTCTGTAACTTGTCCCAGCCGCTGGGCTTCTTCCCGCGATTCGCTACTGAAGTGGGCCTAAAATTGACGTCCGTCTCTCTATTAAACGTGATGTTTCGCTTGAATACCGCCGAGACTGACAACATGGCCGACTATAATAAACAATAAAGCGCGAGGAGATATTATATATTTCAATCAAACTAGCTCCCCGCCTTGTGGTTTCACTTGCATTATTCTTTTGTGACTGCAAAAAGTCCATAAAAACTTTGTCATGCTTATAACGAATACAGCAAAAAACATCCAATTTAACATTTTTTGTAGTCATACTTTAATTTTATTAATATTTACTACTTACTTTACCTACTTTTCTAATATCAATCAAATCGTTAACAAAAAAAAACAAAAAATGGAAATACAAATTAAATCAGTGTTCCTTACTGTTGTAAATAACGCTTCATTAGCGCTCCCGACCTGCCCCGAACTCTCCTTTGTTGCGAGTAAGCGATTCCTATTCAGTGGGGAAAATCGCCCTTATTAACTTATTTGGCGGCGCTTTTCTTTGATTACGACAAGATTACGACGTTTGATGGATTGAGTGGATTCATTTTACCAACAGATTTTTTCATCGTCAATTTATTATGTTATGTAACGTGTTATAATTTTTTATGGGATATGTATTCGTACAGTAGTCTAAATAGGCTATCGTAAACATATATATTTATTGACACAACATAATTTATGTCATAAGTACCTACTCGTAGTCGTAGAAATTACTTAAAGAGCCATTCAAGCGAGAGCAAATGCAGCAGTGTGATTTTGTAATTGTTCATAACTTTATCAACAAAAAAATTATTGGTAGGATTTTATTGCGAGTACCGAAGGCCCAAAGGTTCTGACGGTAAAGGCAAAGCATCGTGAGGAAAACTGCACACATCTGCGAATAATTCAAAGGTTGTGTGAACGTGTATGTGAAGTTGAACAACCCGAACTGGGTCTGCGTGGTTGACAACGCTTTTTAAATATAGGCGCCTATATTTGTTACGCGTTGGTCAGTAGTACCAGACTCAGGTCGAACCCCTCGGTGGGGCATACATGGTCTGTTAACGAAGGGTGTTATTGTTATTGACTATCAAAAGGTACATCAGTAGATAGCTATCAGAAATTATTCAAGTACATAAACCATGACAGGAATTGCGGGGATTGTCTGTGGGGCGGGTAGTGGGGGGGTTAGTACGAGACGTACCGCCGCTGCTGCCGCCGCCGTCGTTTGCGGAGGGATTACTTCTCTATTGGATCGTGATCGCGAGCGCCGCGCTAGAGATCGCGGGCGCCGCCACAGCCGCCGCTCAAAACCCATTTCAAAACCTTGTATTTGAGTTCCAATTAAAACTGGAACACTGCAAATATTCATTCAACTGAGTTCAGCTTACTTCGTGGTAACCGAGTCGAGTTATATCATGTAAACCTATAAACACTTTCTATGGGTGCCGTTAAGTTTCCAGAGAAGAAGTAACAGTTGCCTGTCATGTACCTATGGATGGGGATTATTTATACCAAGTCTCTTGACGGTTGAATAAAGGCTGGTAGGAATTGCTACTCAGCAATTAAAGCCGCCTACATGTACACTTTCTATCCTTTTTGTGAATTATAATGTACAGTTCTTTTGCACTTGGGTCAACATTTAATTTTGCCCGCGCAAAACATGCCATAAAACAAACTCGGAAACAATATTGATAATTTTGTTTAATTTTCCATGAGATTTGATAGCTTGATACGCGTGGCTGTACAAGAGCATGAAGGATATTGTATTTACGCAACAATGGCCGCAGTGTGGAAGCCCGGCCGGCGCGTGGCGGATTACCGCGCGTCACCGTGACGTCACATAATCCCGCGGCCAATTTATGACCGCGTCTGTGTCGCTGCGGTTCTGTAGGTGGGTTTTTAGATAATATATACTACAAATTAACACGTTTGTTCAAGGGTGACTATTATGCAGGTAACAATTTTTGCTTTTTTCTTTAAATAGTTATTTTATTTATTTTAATTTGTTTGAAATACTTACATATAATATGACAAACAATAAAAGAAATGAAATGGATATAAACAAAGCCACAAATTGTCACCAATAGGTAATATTTTTGCGATCGTTCTTAGTCACCGCTGCAAATCAAACCCAATCTAACGTCCGCATCTGCTAGGTACGCATTGAAAAAAATTAATATGTAAATTAATTTTGTTGTGTTCTAGATACAAGCACGAGTCCTTAGTAAAGAATTAAAAAAATTAGTTGTTATGAAAGTAATTGCGGTTATGCAAACAAGGCATATTGTGTTATACGCGACAGTGACCGCCGCCGCCGCCGCCGCGTCATAGCCGCGACGCGTACCGCGCGTCACCGTGATGTCACGTGATCCCGCGGATAAAGTTACCACCGCCTGCGGTTTTGCCCGTTTTTTTATCTTACTTTTTGTAAATAATAATAAAAAAAAATAATTTAAATGACCGAATGTTTTTTTATTAATTTGAGATACGTAATTCAATTATTTGACTGAAGAGTAAATAGGTATAATACAGTGGAACAGAATGCCCATCCAATTAGCAAATTTCCGTTATAAGTTCCCATAGGGTGCCTTTTTACTGTATGTATTTTATTATTCTGTTACTATTTTGAAATAATACAAAAACACGCATCTATCATACTTTCTCTCTCTGACTTAATTAAGTAACATAAACTTGCATCGTTGCTTATTTTATTCTAAGTTTACCGTCACAAACCCTGGTGTTAGAATTGTTGAACAGCCTACGTATAAAGGTATCCGTAGATCTTAGTAGCCGAGTTCGAAAGACCTTAGAATTTAATCAAAGTTTCTAATCGTTTTCTAGAAAAGGTCTAATTATGAGCAAAATTCATTACAAACTCTAGTTGATTGAATTTCAAATGATATTCAAAAGGTATGTAAAACACGGCGTCTCGTCTTTTTATATTTTTACTGTTTCACTTTCCGCGCCACATTCATAATAAATAACGCGCTTTAATTAAGAGCGCGCAGTTTGAAAGAAGCGCGCGAATGACGCGTCCTCAAAAAATATTATCATCGCGCCTCATTAAAATACAAAACCTGAACATCCCCTCTCTAACGCCCGCACCCCGCACCCCGCACCGCGCACCCCCGTGAAGAGCGGCCATGTTTTATGCATCAGCCACACTCAGGTGCCTAAATTAAATTTGGGCATGCAAATGTCAGTCAAAAGTCGCGAATGGGAATTACGGCACTTTCTCAAACGCGGAACCGTCTTCATATCGCCGCTAGACTATTTGAATTTTTATAAACGTCGAGTTAAGGCGTGAAGTTGTTTATGTGTGCGATCTCCAGCTGCGGTATTATAAATGAAGCCAGATAGGCTTATTTTCATGGCATACGCATGTGACAGATCCATTTCTTGCAGTTTCAGTTAAAATTACGTAAACAACATGATAGAATATGATAAAAAGTTGTGAGTAGTTGGCGACGCAACTAACAGCACAAAATAAGTTTGTTACCTACTTATATAAAACTTTTTTAGGCACAGCCCAGGCTCTAGAGCGCATTAACACAATATTATAGCTTAGAATTTGCGACACACTAGGCTTCAAATAATACATAACTTTGATATAATAATATAACCGTTCATAAAACGCTACTCCATTTTATCTTGCGAAAAGAAACTTGATATTTTTATTACATCGCTGGTTCCTCCATCTCTAGCAAGCTCCGACATCTTTGAGCACGGAGCGAAACTCTATTCGTATCTTTTAACTTTTTTGCACATTATCCCTCATTCAATGTACCAAGCTTCTGTCATTTTAAACGAGGAATTTTACTTTAGTGTGAGTATTTTAAGTCAATGTTTCTGAAAAAAGAAAAATACTCTAGGAAGTAGAGGTATATAATAAATTAAAGACCAATAAACCAATTAGACCAATTATTTGGTATAATTTTGTTTCTTTCTTTAAAAAAACATTTAGATGTAGCGAATCTTTCAAAAGTGCAATATTTAGAAGAAAAGTATTACACGTGGTTTTTTTTTTTGTCAATTACATTTACTACTATCAATTTTGTAGAGTCGTCTTGGGTTTTTTTCATATAAAAAAAAAACTACTAGATATACCTATTGTAGCTTTCACTGATAAAACCTTTTTGATACTGAATATTAAAATAGTCCTTTCGTTGAAAATCGTCCATAAAAGTGTCTGATGATTAAATTGATAACGCAGGTTTTTGCTAGAGACTGGCCAAACAAGTGTTATCGCACAAAGCCCTCACAGGACCTTAGAAGGCAACCCTTTCAGCTTGAAAGCAATGTGGGAAGAAATAAGTTATAAACGACAGCGAATAAATTAGTTATTTTTCTAATACTTGAAATATCTCACACTATTATTCTTTTTGAAAATTGGAGACACAAGTCCATCTTAACTTAAAAACTCAATGCTTCTTGAAATGGATAGCAGGCGAGACCTATGTTCAAATGAAATGTGAATTAAAAATGAAAGTGAAGGTCCCGCCTGCTACGTTTTTGTATATAGATTATTTATTTCAGATAGACTTGTTTCTTAGTTTTCAGCGCAAAAATAATTTTGTATATAACCGCAGCGCACGAGGGTTTTTAGTTTTTAAGTTACTTTTATAATAAAATAAATTTTAGTTGTGATGAACGTTCAGTTACTTCCATGATGATGATGATTTTTCCCGCGATATGCATTGCACCGCCCGCCCGCTCTTAATGCAGATTGCATACGATGACACCACAACACATGTAACAAATAATACTCTACATGTGTTTCGTCCCACCGCACCACGAAAAATCAGTACCGTGCAGTGTCGAAGACCTAACTCTTTGTATTATGGACTTCTGCAAAATAAAAATGACTCTTGACTTGGGCCCTTGTCAACAGAGATCAGATAGGGCGGTGAATAAAACCCGGCAAAGTGAAAGACATGCCAGCCCTAGAGCCCGCGCCACAGACGGCAGCTCTCCGCTTCATCTTCGTAACGTTTATACTAACCTGATTGAGCTATTTTGCGTGATATGTTTCACCTGATGAAAGGCGACGACACGCTGACGTGGCTTACGATGGAACACGCTTACCCAAAAGATGCCTATTCACTCTTGCTTTGAATACACAAAGGTTGTATTTGTATCTATCATTCCGGAAAAATAAGTACGGGGAGGCAATTCCATTCTCTGGACGGTATTAATAAATGCCTTTAAAGTGTCACGGCTCAATTCAATCTGGTCATCCGGGACAATCGTCGCCGACGTGTAGTTTGATTTAGTGCATTGTTTTGCCTCGGTAGCGGCGAGTTGACTCTGTTCGGACAACTCTGTGACATCTTGTTCGAGTTTGTACCAATAATTCGGACACAAACCGCTTCTTATAATCCAAAGCTTGAACCGAAAAATAAAGAGCTCTTGGTCTCCAGACTGCGTTGCCAGTCCTTATATTTGTTTATACATCTTATCAACTCGAAGCCCACACAAGCATACAAATAAGGATGTTTAATATTGATACTGTGTAGGTAGATATTAATAGGTAATTAATTAGTTAGGAAATACTTAATAATAATCAATTGTTGAATAGGTAGGTTTTCTGTACCTACTGATGATATCAAATTTGGTGGTGTTCTAGGTGATCTCACTCATTTTGGCCATAACAAGACTGGCTCTCGTCTGAAATCAATGAACGAATCTTAAATTAAGTCTAAAATTTAAGGAAGAGGCGATAGGATATCAGTTCGAACAGAACTGGCAGGTTAGCGCAATGTGTGTGCTGCTGGAGAAGAACCCGCCAAAAAAATTCCACGAATCGCGTCAGTATCTTTTTGTCGTGGCCGTGTCGCCGCAGTCTGCAGTGCAGTTAGCAGAATAGCCCCCGCGGGAGCTATAGCGTGGCTTACCCAATAAAATGTCTTCCTTACTCTATAAGCGTAGCCGACTGACTGACGCGGAGTTGCGTTGACTTAAACTACCCGCCATCATTAACAGCTCTGCTATCACTAACTATTAGTGTAGCAGTAGTGTTATTATACATATCAAGTTTTGTGGTAGTGTTGGAGGACTGCTGTGAATTTGTGTGACTGCTACGACTGCACTGCTTGCCACCCTAACGCAAATAAATATTTTGTTTTCCTTTATTTCCAAGAAATCATTTATTTTTTTATTTTATTTTTATTTTATTTATTGGACCACCAGTAGAAATTACAATCATGCTTACAAATTTTAAACAAAAAAAAATAGTACTTAAACTAAATGCATTTCTTGTTAAGGTAGCCACATCATTCAATAATAGTAAAATACAATGTTAGCATCTATAATAATAGTACGAACTAAACCATATTATACATTTTGTTATGTTATGGCTACAATTACCAAAATTCCAATTGAACAGTAACACTGAGAAAAAAAAATATAATTAAATGATCAACGCCGATCCGCGTCATCATCCCGTAGTCTAAGAATGGATAAAATTTTGGATCTGAATTGGCCAATAGAATCATAGAAAACATCAACCGAATCACCCAAAGAATTATAATTTCGGCTCAATCTAGATATGGGCGAGTGTTGTCTGAGATTTGTTTTGGCATCTGGTATCTTAAACAGACCAATAGGGCGACGAGGGCTGCAACGGGGGACGTTAATTTGAAAGGTACATAGGAGTTCAGGACAATCAAAGAGACACCTTATAATTTTAAAAAGGAATATTAAATCTAAGAACGGCCTTCTCATCGATAACTTATCTACCTTATAATGTTCACATCTCTTTACATAGGAGGTTAGTTGTTTTTTTTTACTATCGTAAAATGTTAAGTGATTGAGAAACCGTTTTTGAATACGCTCAATTCGAAGTTGATGGACTTTGTAGTTGGGTGCCCACACCACACAACAATACTCCAGAATACTACGAACATAAGCGTTGTAAATAACTATTTTTGTAAAAGGTAATTTAAACAGTTTAGTATTTCTAATTACAAAGCCCAACATTTTACTAGCTTTAGTAACAATGTTATCGATTTGTGGGAGGAAAGTTAATTTACTATCGAATAGTACACCAAGGTCACGAATCACCGAAACTTCATTTAGAGTGAAACCATCAATATTATAGCTTGAACTAAATAAATTGTATTTACGGGTAAATTTGATATGGAAACATTTTTGCGTGTTAAGAGACATATCATTTGCTATGCACCAACTGTTAAGGGAATCAATATCTAGCTACAAAAGTCCACTATCGTGCATATTATTAACAGCTCTGGCCAATTTAAGATCGTCTGCAAAAAGATAGACTCTGCTGTATTTGAAACTATTAGAAATATCATTAATAAATAAGTTAAACAGCCATGGACCCAAGTGCGAACCTTGGGGAACGCCAGATGTTGCAACATAACAATTAGATTTGAAACCCTTAGCAACCACAAACTGATATCTGTCTCTGAGGTACGTATCAAACCAGCCAAGCAAGGAACCATGAATGCCATACTTAGATAGCTTGATAATAAGTTTGTCGTGGCAGACTCTATCGAAGGCTTTAGAGAAGTCTGCATAAATGGCGTCGATCTGACCGCCACCATCCACTACTTCCACCAGATGATTATGAAAACTCACAAGATTAGTATTTGTGGATCTTGAATTAACAAACCCGTGTTGATTGTCAGTAAGTGATTGCTTAAAGAAACGTTGCAAGTGTGGGTATACTAAAGCCTCAAAAACCTTTGCAAAAGTCGATAAAATTGAAATTGGCCTGTAATTGGCGACATCGTTTGGGTCCCCTCCCTTAAAAATTGGTACCACCTTGGCCGTTTTCCAAGCATCGGGAAATACACCTGTGGTGAGTGATGCATTATAAATATAGCATAATGGTTTGCTGAGAACTGAGGCGCACTTAACAATAAACGAAGGTGGTATATTGTCCGGACCAGCACCCTTCCTTATATCAAGTCTTTTTAATTTTTTAAAAATTACTTTTTGTCCTATGTGAATATTATTCATATTATGGATGGATTGACTATCAGAAATATCCAATCTTGACAACCGGGTATTTGTGAAAACAGACGCAAAATGTGAAGCAAATAGACCGCAAATACCAGTTCCGTCACTAGCCGACACGTTATTGTGAAACATCTTGGCTGGAAGTGAACTTATAGAACTCCGCTTAGACTTTGAGTAGGACCAAAAATATTTAGGGTTATTGCTAATGTTGTCTTCGATTTTACGAATTTAGTTATTATAACAAATAAGCGATAAAGATTCACATCTTTTACTTATAATTTTTAACGAGAATTCATCCAAAGGGTTTTTAAATATTCTATATCTTTTCAATATTTTTTTCTTTTCATTTAAAAGTATATTTAATTTGTGGGAGATCCACGGTGACTTCCTAGTATTTCTTAATTTAGTCCTAGGTACATGAACTTTAATATTTTCATCCAGTCTCATGTAAAACAATTGCACCATTTCATTCACATTTGAACATTTACTAAACTCAAGCGCCCAATTAATCTGATCCAGTTTGCTAATTATTACTTCATAATTAGCCTTATAATAATTGAATTTTAGTGCCTCTGAATTAACTTTGAGTATAGGAGATGAGGTTAATGGTATCACTATGTCTAAAGGCGGATGTGAACGGTCTATGTCGACTAAGGGATTAATGCACAAATCAACTTTGACATTAGAATAACTACTTAAAACTAGATCTAAAATTCTGCCCCTATCATTTACAATATAATTGAACTGAAGAAGATTATTAACCGCTATGAAATCTGTAAGTGTATGTGCCAAGGAAGAGCTGTTGGAATTATACGCCAGAGGGAGATTATCATCTGATTTTGACCAACTGATACAGCCAAAATTAAAATCGCCAATTAATACGACATTACTTAAGTAGTCGGATACCTTATTAAATGCATCTACAAAACATTCCAATACTTCACGTTTAACTGGCGGGGGGAGATACAACCCACAAAACTGAATGGTGGCTCCCCTCGACAGCTCGACGCTGACCCAGAGGTCCTCACATGAACTCTCATATTGTACCAAACGATGCGAATTAAATTTAACCGATACAGCAATCAAAACACCTCCACCTTCTTTGTTTTTATGAAAAATAGAGGACTCGCGGTCACGCCTATAAACTGTATAGTTATTATCAAAAAGTTCAGCGTTAGAAACACTGCTGTTCAACCATGTTTCAGTTAGAACTATAACATCATAGTTACAATTCGAGACATTTCTTATAAAATTATGTGTCTTGGTCCGAAGACCCCTTACATTTTGATAGAAAATTTCCAGCGAGTAGAATTTTAACAATATGAAACCAAAAAACTGAATAATTACAAATAACAAGCATATTAGATCTTATTACTGAAGTCTATCTAAGACAGACTGATTTTTTACATAAACAAACGCCGAGTCGTCGTTTTTGCGCATAAAAACCTTTCCCTGTTTCACCCAGACGTACTTATACCCTTTATCCTTGCCCTTCAACCTAGCTGCAGCGTGTAAAGCGCGGTTGGATGGGGAAAGGTGCTCAGAGACATATATGGGGCGCATATCGCCGGCTATGCCTATATGGGAGGTATTCAGCTTATTGTCTCTGTTTTCCTTATTAAATTTTAGCACGCAAGCTCTAAACGTATCCCTTCCCTCTTAAGTGGCGTAGCCAATCTGACCACAATCGCTCGAGGACGATTGTCATTCTTGTTTGACTTGGCCGTGCGCATGCAGTGATGTATGTCGTTTTCTGAGAGCGTGCAGGAGACCGTTTTAGCTATCTGTCTTACGATGCTTGGAAGATTCTCACTGCGATGCTCCGGAACGCATTGGATCTCTATGTTACTAGATCTGCTGTACTGCTCCATTGCTTCACACTTTTGATTCAGCTCACTCACTAGAACACTAAGTCGATCTTTTTCCTTCTGTAGCGTATCAATAGTCTGTTGGAAAGATTCAACTTCTTTTCTGGAGCTTTCAAAGGTTCCGTTCATAAATGTCATTGAGCTCTCCAATGCGGTTACTTTTTCATTCGTAGATGCTAGCTCAGCAACAACCATCTGTCGTATACTCGCTCTCAAATCATGGAGAATTTCAACCTTAAAGTTTTTTATTTCTTCTTTGAAAATCTGACGAACGTCATCCTTAGTGATAGCTGAGGGATTGCCAGAGCAAGTGCAAGGCACAACGGGCGTTACTACTGGCAGCACCGGTAATTTACCTTTGCCTTTTCTCGAGCCAGCGTTGCGCGGTCCCTCGTCACATATTATAGGGGCAGTTGGAATAGAACGAACAGCCGGGGCAGCCGGGGCAGCCAGGTCAACTGAGGCAGCCGGGGAAGCCGGGGCAGTTAGAGCAGATCGTACCGGGGTGCCGGAGTTATCCCCGCCTCTTCGTCGACTTCCACAGCAGATGACACAATTCCAAGTATCCTTGTAGTTCTTTGAGAGCTTCAGAAATTATCCTCCTCTACCCGACAGCAGGCCAGATCATAATATTTACTACAGGTTGCACATTTCAAATAGAAATTGGACTGAATGTCTCCCTGGCACGCATCACATACCAAGTTATTCATAACGCTATCGAAAACGGGCGCTCAGCACCATCATGACACAGTGTCGTATATAATGTCAATACAATAATGATAATACTGCTAAAATTAGTATCCGCCAGCCAAACGAAGGTTAAACGAAGTTTAGCAGGACATCTCATGGTTTCAGTTTTGTTAACCGTTGTAGGCTATTTTGTAAGAGCATAAGAAATTTTAACTTAAAAAGACGTGAAAGTAAGTTTGGATATTTGTTCCGCTTTCACAAGTAATGCATTGAATACCGATAAAATTAGTAATGTAAGTAGTTCGTACGTAAATACCTCATTATGTACATACTTTAAATTTTATTGGGATAAGGTACTGTTTGGTTTTCCGAGCTAGTTTATTCCCGTAAGAAAATATACAATCGCAAGTTAGTATTACGGGTTAGTACTAATATTTTCTTCTGTGGTATTACTGTAAATAGGTATTAGAGTAACGAAGTGTCAGCTATACTCTCCCGCAGTTGGATATCTTGGCACGAGCTCATAATTACATCGCAATCAATTTCCAATTACAAACTCAATATGCGCGGAGCACGCCGCACAAACACAGATGACGGATCGCGATTGACGATTTTCCATACCGTGGAGTAAATTGAAAGCATTCTATATAATTACATCAAGAGCGTTAAAATACAATGATTATATGGTTTAATTTGTGTGTTTGGAATTATTTCTGAGAAGAATGATAACTAATTAATTTTAAATGAGAGTTTAAAGTAATAATGTGTAGTATGATTTTTAAACTGTCGTTATCAGCAAAATAAACGCAGAGTTTAAATGGTGGCTTAGCAAATCCTGTCAAGTCAATAGTTTTGACCAACTCTTCCAAATAAACTTTTAACAGGAAACGAAAATCGACGTCCATAAGAAGAGTTAAGATATAAATTCTAAACTGGGAAAGTCTGTTGACATAAGTTTGTCTTCCATTCGGGAGTCATAGCCTCAGCACGTAAAGAAATGTTTTCGATTTTCAAATCAGGGTAGGCCCGAGTCCCTCGGTGAGCATACTATATGGACTGTTAACTACGAAAGTCAAGTTCAAGTCCGGTGAAGCTTGATTGGTCGTACTTTTTCGACACAAGCATTGGTCAATTAAAAAAACTACGAAATGTGTTTTTCATTAAATTGTGCTGACTCTTATACGATTTTGCTTGTGAACTATAAGGCCTAGAGTCCGTTGAGGTGGTCTGCTAAGCCATGTTCAATTAGAGATGATAGCAGTGTTTATCTGTGAGCGGGGCGCTGGGGCGTAGAAGTGCCGAGGGAAGGGGAGTAAACAAGAATTGATCGCATCATTTATAACGCGCGATCTGGATCGCCGAGACGCTCTCCATTACTCACTGAATAGCGGCCAGGGCGGGAAACTAACTGATCGAAACAAATTCAAATTTTATTTTCAAAGCTAAATATGTAACTGGATGGCATTTAAATAAAATTACATTAATTATTGTAGGCAGTGTCTGTACGTAATAAGTACTCGTATTAACTTTTATAGAATATAAATATAGCATTTCTCTCTTTTTTGAAGTTTTCAAGGAAATTTTATTACTAGATATTCATTTTTTTTTTAATACGCTTAAGATATAAATCACTTATATATCAGAGTTTCGTAATAAATTACATGAAGATGCCCCATCTCTAGCGCAGTCCCGTGGCGGCGGCGTCAGAATAGCGCGGCCCGTCAAACATCCTTCGTTTATTGTTTTTTTTTTGGGTCCCACGAGTACTTCTACCATACACGTTACGTGATTACAGGAAAAGGTACATACATTTTTATTTTTCATTAAGAAAATACAAAACCTTGATCAATAGGTTTATTATTAATTCATTCATTCATTTAAAAAAATACGCTTACAGAGAGAGCAAGTTAAAGCATATTTGACAAGAAATTTGGGTTATGTTTCAGTAGGTACATACGCATCTAAAATAAGATACACTGATGTTTGTGTTCTGTTTTGTAGCTTGTTGTGTGTGGCAATGAAACCCGAATCCCTTAGTCGCCTTTTACTATATACCTACCTATCATATCAGCCAATTTAAGATTTGGCATGGCCTCATTCTTACGGCGACAATCACACTGGATAGAGGAGGAGTACTGGAAAAAAAAACCACACGATTTATTTATTATTTTGACACTATGATCACGAATTTCATACTGTTTTCGATCTGAGAGGTATATTTCTATAGATTTGAACGTAGTGCACAACCTCTTACACAAATAGGTAATGTATAACTCTACTTCAGACCAATATTCGGAAAGGAACCAGCGCGTAACCTTTCAAAATAATGATCGTAGTTAATTCAATTAAAAATATATATATGTCTACAGATGAGAAAGCTGGAAATATTTGGATCAAGTTGAAATATAACTTTCTGTTTATGTAAAAGTAAATCGGGTTTCGTGATAAACTGCTTTCAGTCGTTAAATTTTTTTGACACATTCCCGCGCCTTTTGGAATATCAAAGAGAGCTGTCAACCCTTAATGGGCGATTGAAGCGCGTTATAAGCACATTACGAGTGCGATATGTCGCGGCGCCTCCGGGCACTTCGGGGAAGCGCCTTCGTACACCAGCTGAAGCAACAAGTTTTATCGCAGCGTCAAAGTAATATCAAACACTTAACAGTTTCAAAACGAGCCGACAGCTATTTAGTGAAAGAAAACACCAGGCGGAAACATATCCACGCGTTGCACAACGCTTAAATGCGTTTTGGTCCATAAGTTTATTAAAACCAATCAAATTGGTTGCAGTTTTACTTTAACACCGATTTAAGTTTTTAAACACTCAATGATAAACTGGAAATACTAATGTTTTTCTAACAAAACTGTAATAAAAATATACAATATAAGAGTAAAAAGATCTAATTTTTACCAATATGAACATGCTACAATAGACAAAGGAGAGAGGCTTCCCAGTAATAAATTAATTGTCTGTGTTGGATTGGATGCACATCTTTATAAAACTAAGTAAATTACCTATGAGAAAATATGCAGAAAGTAACAAATGCTTACTAGCAAATATAAACTGAGTCAAACCCAGTCGCATAGGAAATCAATATGTCGAGTAGAGCGATACGATTCTGGAAACCTATATCTTATTTTCTCAGAATCGCAAACAAACAGCTACACAAATGATCTCTTCTTGCGAACGTCTCGTTCGACAGAAGGTATTTGCATGTTTAGAAGTATCGATACCATTTGCCATGAGCTCTCGGCGTCAAATTATGAAAATCCCACAGATTGTAATACTCAAATCGCGCTGAGAAATATTCAAATCTGAAATTGCAATACTAAGGTACAAGAAGATACAGAATTTGTCAATATTGTGATTTTCATAAGCATTTGAGAAGAATACAAATCTTTTGTCTCCAAAAGCGGGATGTGTCACTACTCAGTGAGACATCTCGCGATAAAAAGAAGCGTTAAATAATCTTAACTCTTGACAGACGGGTTTAGATCCAATAAGGTTTTCATTTATGTATGTAGTAAATATTCCCGTAGTTCCACGACTTAAACAAATAGGAAAAATTTTAGCGATGTCTCTACGGGGGTTTGAATCTGGATCCTCCACAAAATAACGTTGCCAAAATGTTTAGCTTGATTTGATCTTGACTGTACCTTGCCTGATGATTTGTCTAGTTGGAAAAAAAAAAACTTATGTAAAATTTATCGAGCAATTTTGAAGAAATACTAACATAATTTTGATTTAAAAAGGAGCCTTGTAACAAATTTCTCAAAATCTTCTTTAGTTAACAACACTCCAAGGACATGATTTTTTTATTACCAACTTCATGAAGCTGTAAAAAAGGTCGTTAATTTTAATTGCAATTCCACACCCCTCGGTAACATTATTCGACACTTTCTGTTTTACATTATTTTATTATGCAAAAAGAATAATGGCTTCTGTGATAATATCATATTTTTTATGAACACAGTAAAAAAAAAAACAAGAACGTTTACGATAGTGTTTATTTTACGATAACAAGAATCTACTACAAACTATGAATGAATGAACATCACACATCACACAAAGGCATAACTTGAGCACGGTTTTACTGATTAAATTAATTTAATTTAAATTAAATAATATTCTTAGAACATAACAGTTGTGTCGTATCTCTACTCGTATATGAATTGTTCTTTGTATATTTGTAACAATAATTGTTGTAAATGTAAGGACCTCCTATATAATAAATAAATAATAAATAATAAAATATAAATAAATAGAAGGTTCTTACATTAAAAAAATTAACCGGCCTGGGTCTGCTGATAAGCATTGCACCCGTGCGAAGCCGGGGCGAGGTGCTAGTACTTATGCAATACCTAGAGCCATCACAAGTGCTCATCACACGAATAATCATAATAATTTAATTTAGAAACCGTATTGTAGGTAGGACAAAATGAAAATTAACGATTTTTTATAGAAATAAAGCTATTGTCCATTGAAGTAGCAATTCAGATAGCAGTGTTCAGTCGGCCATTAGCGGGAATTATTGAAGAACATTGCTCCTTCGGGACTCGGCTTCGGAGCGCCCCAAGCGACTCCACTACTTCGAACGAACCGATCTCATGCTCACTTGGAACGGAGCAAGTGTCGTCAATAAGCAAACGAAACTTATTGGTATTCTTAAAGTATACATCTAAAACTAAGTTAATGTTATAATATGATTTTATTTTTTTGTCTAAAATCGTAATGAAAATATTCTTAAACTTTATTCTTGTATGTATAGAGTATGTAGCAAACTGCTGCATTTATACAGCTACGAGTAATACAAAAATAATACTGTTATTAGTCGTTGTCTAAACTGGAAGTGATATTTTGCAAAAATAAAAGAAATTGTGTACTAGAATTTTACTATTTGTATTCAAGTTACGTAGTAAGATAATATGCAGGAAAATAAACTGATTTCAAACTGTTGAGTTAGCCGGTGAAACTATAACACTTTACAAAATAATAGCGACAGCAGGGAGTCAACCAACTTCTTGTTCCATTGCACATTGCCAAATAAACAGACTATTTACTATTCGCGATAATTTGTTATAAGGATTGTAGGCCTTTTTTCGATTGTTGGTCTTGTTTTCGATTGTTGTAGGTTGTCTAGACTGACAGAGGAACATCCCGTTGGTACGTGTTTTAAATACAAACAAAATTATAGATTTCAATCCTTGTAATCACTTGATGGCTTCAAAAAAGGAGGTTCTCCTTTCGGTTTGATACAACACTGCATTAAAAATTTCTTTGAATTGGTTCATATTTTATTATAATGTCCTTCTTGGTAGTCCTCTCTTTCTTATTTCCTAGTCCTCTATTCTCTACTTCACTTTACCTTTCCTTCATTAATTTTCAATAAAACTGTCGTATCCAATCAGGTGATATTTTGATATTTCCCATGCAGTCAACGATGATCTTCAAAATTCCTCTTCTCATTGAATTCTAAGCATTCGTATATTGCTGGGATTACAAGAGGAATCTTCGGAAAGTTTAGTGTGAGTGGGTCGAATGAATGCTGATCCTCACAGGAGTTGCTCCTGCTTGCAGATGAAGGTGTCTCCAACCGCTGGAATTTTCATTAAGTGCCAGAGCCGAGGAGTAGTTGCCTCGTGAAACTGTCCACACATTACGGCGCGTAAACAGCGGGGCGTCATTAACACGACCGATGCTGTGACGGAGCCTCCACAACGTTCATACGCCACTCTCTCAGCACAATTCAATAAATTTTGATTTATTGACAACCAGTATAAGAAGGCAGCATATAATACAGAAAAACACAACAAAACAGAATAGTTAAAAGGTGGCTTTGTTGCTAGCTAAGGTAGCAAATAACAATTCTCTCTCACTCACATTCAGGACGAGACACCGAGACATGCCAACAATGAGTGTGTCTTGTCCAAGTTAGGTGAAACTTGATAAAACGGGTTTTTGCGACACAAACAAACGTATGTTGTTTAAAAAAACAATGTCTTGTGTTGACTCGAGTTGCCTTGGTTGCTTTCGCTCCCATTTATTAGCAATACATAACAAATTATGACAAAACTGTAACAAATTCTCGTTGGTCAAATTCAGTAAAAATTTGTACTTATCATGGGAACATAATATTGGTTTTTAATTATCATAAAGGAATAACATTTTAAATTATCCATTTCCCATTCCATCCAATTATTATCCTGATTACAAAAAAATTAAAAACTGAAAAATGCGTAATTATTTACATTTCAAGACGACCACCTGGGTCGCAGCGAGCCAGTAACCGGCAGTGAAGGTGTTGAGCTGGGTTCTTAAGCCCCCGCAGCCCGCGGTCTGATTTACCGTCCCCTCGCCCCTCGCCCCTCGCCCCGCGCCCTCGCCGGGTGATAGTTTGTATAATTTATACAAATTTCGCGGCGTTTAGCTCGCCTCGTAAAGGACCTGGGTGCCGTGCCGTAATGGCTACCCTTTCACTTATTTTGTATTCAAAGATAAAATAAACTACTCTCCTGAATCACTATTTCAAATTTAGATAGCACGCTTGATGTTCACGGTTACATACAATCTATGTCGCGTCGCGTGTAAGTGTGTTTAATATAATGTTATTAACGAAACACAAAGTAATTGATCGACCTCGAACAATTAATGAAAAAAAAAGGATTTTCTACCTGTCGAGTCGATTTCTTGAAATCTGACTTAATTTTTATGTTAATCGGTAAAACATTTAGGATAACTTTAATTGTCTTGTATAATGGATATAAATAAAGAAAACTATCTATACGTGAACCTAATTTTAGTTTTTAGAACTGTACCCTGCTTATGAAAACAGCAATGTTACCGTCCGCTGACTCTTGGAATAATCAAGTAGCCGTAGCGGTGCTACAGAGCGTAGCACTCTGCTACGCCGTAGCCAGTTCGTAGCCGTTTGCCATTTTGCATGCATTTTGGTATACTGTGTAAATATGTATGGGCAATTTGTGTGACGTGATAAAGTTGCAGTGACGTCACGGCTCTAAACGGCGAAGTTTATTGCACCTGATGCCACGGACGATGGCTTCGTACATTTTAATATTTCTGTGTTATGTAAAAAGTAAAACCGTAGAACAAAATTACAGCCAGCATCAGCAGCAAAATACATGTATTCATTTGAACATTTTTAGTTTATTAACTTTTAGGATTTCTTATTCAAATTCAAAATCAAAGTTATTTATTCATTATATTAAAAAAAAAAACACTAAATGGAAACTGAAATTAAAAAGCTTTATTTGAACCAAGACTCTCGTTACAAATTAACGAGCAGGACAACAATAAATAGTTCAAGAATGCGTTGCAATATTAGTTTGAACACAACTGGCAGGTTCGTGCAATATGTACGCGACTCTGGAAAATAAACTAGACCATTGTAAAAGAAAATACAATTTTAACCAAAGTAAAATACAAGGGTCAATGTCAGCTGCGGCGAGCGACTCCGCGTTAAAAGCCTTGTCTTGCCGGCGCCACTCCACACTGTGTTCCAGCTCTACGCTATATAGCACTCAAACCACATACACTTTCACGCTCAAACTTAAAACTGGAACAAAAGAAAATGGATAAAAGTAATAACACTACTTATTTAAATGCATTCTTATTCTTATTCTTATTTACGCTCATACAGACAAAATATGTTTTTAAATATATATTTTTTTAATGAAATACAAACAGCTAACAAAAGTAAACTAGAAAGGTTACAAAATATTCAGCCAATTACAGGTCTTCTAATAAACAATGAAATATGATCTTAATCATTAACAAAATAAAATAGATTAAAATCATATTTAATGAAAAAAAGAAACAATACCTGCTTATTGAAATAAGTAGTATCAGCTTCGCTTTCGTGTGAAAACGCCAATTCACTGGTACATACATTTCTGAATAATAATTTTATTGAAAACCGTTCAGCTACGGAACAGCTCATTAAAATAAATTTCTTAGAATAGAATTTGTTTTAATGAACACTGGAAAAATACCACCTTCTCAATAAATTCAGTGAAATATTTACCATTCGTGTTGTGATCGCGGGGACTGTGACAGTTATTGCGCCGATTACCGCTCAAAGTTGCCAACCATTTGCCAATCATCTGTCATTTCACTACAATTTTTGCTGCTTATGTTAAAAGTGTTCTTACTAATATTAAACTTGTGAATGTTTATATGTTTGCCACTCAACCACGCACAAACGGCTGGCTGAGCTGAAGCAGAAGTCACTGATAAATGAAAATTGATCGTTCATTACAAGTCAGTAAAAATACAAATAGATTGTATATTATATCATAATTCTAGCTTTTTGTCATTGTTACCCAAGGTCTATTTTTCTTTTTATATTTAATTTCATTAAAATCGGTTCTGTAGTGTAAGAGTAATCAAACAAAGCCATATTATTACGAGTATTATAGAAGAATACATAAATAATAGTGTTAGATTATTTGTTACAATCATTATAGTATTACAAAGTAGATAGGTAGCCCCCACCCCTGTGCGTCGACTTTAAACGTGGTCAAATACTAAGTTATGATGTAACTTGAATTTATCAGCAAAATGCAATGCATGTTTATCAATAAACGGATTCACTTGACATTCGACGATGAGTTGTGATGGTGTCACAAAACTCACATATAAAGTACTCTTCCCTTTGACTAGGCGAGCAACGTCGGGGACATCAACTAGTGTCTAGTATTTGCACGCTGTTGGTTTGCAATAATTTACTATCACTACTCCTAAAACCAGCAGCATTGGTCGTGTATCGTGTAATAAAATGTGGCTAATAATAAAAATGTTAAGTATTGTTATCTTTGTTGTAGAAGGCTTAGATTTAAATATGATGACGTCATTGGCAACTGATTATTTTGAGTACAAAAATGTTAAATTTACGTGTGTTATTTCGTGTCAAAGTCAAAAAAGTAAGTTTCAGTTTATAATAAAGGAATTATGTAGTTCATTAGGTTTTTAATGTCTTATTGTTTTTTAGAGAGTAGACAATTTAGTAGGAGAAAATTTGCTTAAAAATGGTTGATCATCAGCCTGTAGCCTGTAGAAGTCCACTGCTGGACTGCTGCCTCCCCTAAGGATCTCCACAATGATCGGTCCTGCGCTGCCCGCATCCAGCGAATGGTTGATCAGGTAGGTACAGACAGTTATTCCCTAAGGTGCCCAGATGAACAAACTAAAAATCCTCGAGGGTGGGACACGAGCCGGCGGTGGAAAGGGGGGAAAGGTCGCCGTTTTCAGTTTTTTGTTTGTATATTAAAATCAAACAAACAACAAAAACACAAACACAAACATTTTGTATTTTGTTTATTTGAATTTTCATCAGATCTTATACCTATTGGAACATGTATCTTTTTAAATTTATGAATTACAGCTAGCTGCAATATTAGTTTGTAAATAGGTTATACGTAATTTGGTAATAGCAAAAAAGATGTTACAAAAATAATCGCGTCGTATAAGATAAAAATGAGTAATTTTTCATAACAATGCAAATGTTAAGATAATATTATTTTTTGTGCTCGCCAAAAACATTACAATAATTGTATTCATAGAAGGCATAGAGTTATTCAGCAAAAAAATTGGCTTTTGAATAAAAAGTCAGATATTATTTAAATTGTGTGGAAAGTGAGTACAAAACTAATGAAAATTGAGCAACTTTCCCCAAAAACCAAATACGTTAATTTTAAAATAAACAAAAATTTGTATTAATTTTTTTATGTTGTTTTATTCAGTTTTTTTACCTTTCCGTGCAGTGTCCCGTACGAATATTTCCCGCAATAAAAACTATTTAAGACCGGGGATACAAATATCACTTTGTGAGACTTTCCTCAGTTTGGTTAGGACATTGCAGGCTCAATCACCTGATTGTCCAAAAAGAAAGATGATTCCGTGCTTCGGAACACATAAAGCCGTTGGTCCTGGCTATTATCTACGGATGTAGTCGTTATTGGAGCCATGTCGTAAGCTTAAGGCGGTTCTATAATTCCGACACCAGGGTTTAACCTCGAAACCCACACAATAAGCTAAGCTATCCGGGGATCCCACCACCATGAAAAATTTCATTCAAATCGGTTCAACAGCTTCGGAAATTATCCCGTACAATTAGATAAACGAATAAACAGAGAAACAAAAAATATGAAAAATATCTGGATATGTTCTATATCACTTTTTACATCCCCCTGACTCGGTATTTAGTTAGCCATTTTTTCTATGTACAGATTTAATTCTTTTTCTCTACGATTTTTTTCTATGTACAGATTTTGACTTTCTTTCAACAGTTTCATCATATAGATATAGAAGGATGTTTCTTAATTGATATACCTAGTTAAGTACCTGAAATATTTTAAATTCTGAAATTATATTTAACCCTTTGTAATAATTAAAACTTTTAGGCAACTTAAAATTAGCGAAGCTGTTAATGAAGCAGAACAAGAGAGTGTCCGTGAGACATGGCCGGGACGCCCACCACATAGAGGGCTGGCTGCGGGGCTCGAGTGTCGGCGTACTACTGGATGCACACTGCAACAACACTCAACACATATTAGAAAAGGTACCTTACTATCATTCAGAGAACAATATACACTTAAAATTGAACTAACTCTTTTTGAAGGCATCTATCCTAGAAAAAAAGCTATGGTTTGTTTCATATTAATCCGGATAAAAGGTTATTGATGCCTGCATATAATGGGCACATTTTTTTCAAACGATACGAAGAAACTATAGGAAATTATCGCAAGATACGTAATTTAGGATACCGTAGTAGAAGGCGGGGTGAGCGTGTGGCCTCGCTAGATATTTTGGCATTACATTACACTATTTTTAATAACTTTCAAGAAACGAAAGAGGTCAATGAACTTTTATCCGGATTTATACGAAACAGACCATAATAGCGTTTTTGAAAAGAAGCAACGCCTGTGGAGTTTCTTCCGGCGAGTTCTTCTCCACAGAAGACAGCCAAATTGTGAACTCGCTTCGACGTCGAAAAGTGATTTGTAAAATCTTACTTCGAATAAAACATTTGACTTTTGACTTTTTATTCACATGCATTTTTCACAACCATGTGATTTAACTTGCTTAGATACCGCAATTATGGCAATGCTACTCAAAATCTCATGATCTCAAACAATATAGTTTCTATATACAATTTTATTGGGTTACTGTGGCCGTAAATTGTGTTATATTCTTCAAATTTGCAGAGCTCCAAATCAGTGTTATTTGATGGTGAACACGCGTGGCTTGTTACTAACTTTGATGATTATGAAGACGACAATAACACTGAAACAATTATGGATTATCTCGACAATACATTTGGAAATCTGAATCTGAGCGTGAACACTGACATAGCTGCCGTTTTTCCAAAAGGTAAAGTGCCCTATTAGGATTTTTTTTTATTTTCTTAATATAATAGAAAAAGCTCAACCAATTTTGTTTAAAAACTTTAATTTGGACACTTTGTCTTCTTTTCCCAACTCTACTTATTGTACAAAATAGCTATCGGAATCACGTTATCCATTAAAATTAATAAAATACTTTGGACCAGATTATTTTTAATAGTACATGATGTATAAAAATATGTATTTCTTCATTGTATAATAAGTAGCCAAGCAAAAGAGGAGCAGGGTGTCTCCCAGTAAGCTAAGAAGCAAGGAACATACGAGTATATACCCTATGGCTAGGGCTAAGGAGGCTAGGCTTAATATGTGTCTTAGTAGTCACTGCTTTAAAAAAAATTCAAAGTATAGTACAATGTCTTAACCTTAGAGAATAAATAAACATAGAGCACACGCATCGCTCCGCTGCCTTTATGTCAAGCGTAAGCAAATTTTGGCAGATTTTGAATGGGCGGTGAAATCAATAACATTTTTGTTTTTTGATTTGTTCCTCGAGTCATGTTTGCAACTTATCACTGCACATTTCAAAATGTTCTCCTATTAAATTACTTATTTTCACTGGGAAAAATAATCAGCTCCGATAACCATTTGATACTAAACGAACGCACTGAAGATATTCGGACTGTTCATATCCGTGCTTACGGTTCATACTCGATTAGGCGTACTCTATCCCTCCCAGAAAATTTTCTATTTATACTCTAAGGTCTTAACATATAGCTGCAGCTACGTTGATGTTATGAATATTTTTAAATGTATTTATAAGTTAAGTTTTTAATTTTAATGATATAATTATGATGTATCTTCCTTTGGTAATGTCTTCACAGGAGATCATTACGAGTTGGTAGAAATTTTTAACTTTGGAAAAATTCAAGGAAACCCTTTAGAAAAATCTTCACTTGGAACGTGGAAGCAATCTGATGGTATATTTTTGATATTTTTATTTTGTATTAAATTTTATTGTAATATTAAAATAAGTAAAATATGTGATTAGAGCTTGAGATTTGATAATATTATTAGTTTAAACAAATGAGGCAAAAAAATTATTAGATAGATTTTCTCAAATTGTTAAGTAGGTGTTGAATCAATTTTAAAAAGTACAGATACCTTTTAGTCGTTTCGACCCATTTCTACAGATTCCCAATTCAACAGAATCCCATTTCTACAGATTCCCAATTCTACAGAATCCCATTTCTACAGATTCCCAATTCTACAGAATCCCATTTCTACAGATTCCCAATTCTACAGATTTTGAATTGGACAAAAGTAGAATTGGGAAGCAGTAGAAATGTGCTTCCCAATTCTACAGATTTTGAATTAGACAGAATCCCAGTTCTCTAATCACATTATGCGATTTCAGGTTTGAATATTTCTGTGCAAGGTTTTAAATATTACAGGCGGTGGAACTTCCGCAACTTGACGCTGAGAGCAGTTTCAGTGGTGAGTTAAGTCAATAATTTACAATCAGTGGACGGTGGATGAGGGAACACAGTTGTTTTTAATTTTTTAGTAAAACTGACTAACAGAAATTATGTGGCACAAGATTTGCATACACAGTTTTTTTGGGTTTCAAGTGCATGGTTTTTTTTTGTGGGAAATATATGGATATTGACTGTTATAGTTGTAACTCATACAACGTTTGATCACTTGTAAATCTCAAAAAAGATTATTTCTCTAGATCCTCGACCGGCCGAAAGTGTTTGTCCCTGCAATGCTAGAGGACATACACTACACCCCTGGTGTATCGGCCATGACCAAAGTGGTGGCTCAGCTCCTCAACATTCTGAAAGAACAGCATAATTTCAGGTATTGAGGAACAGCATATTTAAACAAATGCGGCAAGTTCTTCTCCAAAGAAGATAGCGAAAATTTTGAACTCGCCAAAACGAATATGTAAAGAATATGTAACTAACTTAACTAAACTAAGTGAGTATGTGAGGATTTAAGTGATAGTGAAATATCCTAAAAAATAAATAGGTACTTTGACATTTGACTTTTTGACTTTGTTGTTTATGCTTGACTAACTAACGATGTTATAATTACTACTGTAATAACATCCTTGCTAATTATTACTAATTTTTTTTAATTTTTAGCTAGCAGCCATAGCTATATAACATCCATCCATTTGACATTTTTTTCTAGGTTCAATTATACAATAGTAGGGAGATGGGTCGGTGCTCCAAACAACACGAAAGTAAGCAATTTAAAAAATCTAAATATGTTTTGCTTCCCTATGGGTCCAAAATTTTTTAAATTCTTTGTGTTTGCTTCTTCTCGGCCGAAATTTTCGTAATATCTATATCACAATATTCTGTGTTTATGTTAAAATGTGATTGAAATGTTGAATGAAAAATGTCATAAAATATTTTCCAGTCATGCGCTTAACTTGTTTTTAACCTTAGAGCAGCGCCGGCCTTGTTTTTAACCCCCAACGAAAAAGAGGAGTGTTATAAGTTTGACGTGTGTGTTTGTCTGTCTGTGGCATCGTAGCTCCTCTCTAGTTTTCTTTTATTTGCAAGGTGTCACAATCGAGAGTGTTCTTAGTTACGATCCAAGAAGATATCTTTAGCCATTTGAAGATTATCAGCTCTTTTCTAGTTGTTGAATGAAAGGATCAAGTAACGGTTTTGTATCGGGGGTTATTAAATTTTTTAATTTAGTGTTATTAACTTTTTAGTGATAGCAGCGTAAATTTCTGTGTTTTAGCCAGCTGTGACTAACACGCTGTACTGGGGCCAGCAGGACCTGTCTTTGACGTGTTTGAGGATCACGCCGCTCTGGCTGCAGTGGGTCGACCCATTCCTACCGCCGGCCACGCAGCTACAGTGCGTATGCACAAACCACTACCATTTGTACCATTGGGTATTATAAGTATTGGGCCAAGTGGACAAATTTTAATGCTTCACATTTCGAAGGTTTCAAATTTGAATTTTGGAGGGGCACTGTTCAGCATTTTTTTTAGTTTGATGAGGTTATTGCCTGCTGATGTCATGAAGTAGTCTTTATACAACGTTACAAGCCTTAGGTTGCCTTAGCCTTGTCTGAATATTCTGACATCAGGGTTGTCCTTAAAACAAACACATTGTTGACTATGCCGTTCGGAACAATCTCCGATCTTAAAAATTACACAAACTACATTACCTATTTTCAAAATACCTGTACAATATTTTGCTTCTTTTGAGGTATTTTTCTAAATCAACAGAAGATGATAATTTTAAATATTGTCTGTTTTTGTATACTTTCTAGGACCAAAATCTTCTATCTGATCCCCGAGAAAGGGGTCGGAGACTATGAGAACCGGTTTTTAACCCCTCTGTCCCCGGGCGTGTGGCTGTGGGCTGGGGTTGCGGCACTCCTCTGTGCATTGGTGCTGTTCTTCTCTGCTGCTCTAGAACGCCATCCACAGCCAGTAATGTATGCCGTTTGTAGCGTCTTTGCCGCGATCTGTCAGCAAGGTAATCGATTTTCATCTATTGTTGACATCCCTAAGTGTTTTTAAACATGTTTGTATGATGAATAAATACATTTGACTTCGCAAGAAGAGTTAAAAATGAAAATGAAATGAAAATATTCTTTATTGCCACACAAACAAAAAACACAAAAAGAATCTTTAGAATTTAAGCTGACCATTAAATTTTATTTATCTTCTACAGCGTATGATGACGGCGTTCAATTATTAGAAGCTGCTTTATCAAGCCAAAGTTAGTATATTTATCTTAATTTTGAATTTACATAAATATTTCAACAGTGTTGGATTGGAAAGTGAAGTTAGTTTTTATTTTTAACCAAGTCACTGCTGCTGCCGACGTAGTGTGGCCGCAAAACTGCCAAATGTGCAACCATTATTATACTGATTGTTTCTTTCTCTTCAGTCTGTACTGTTTGCAGGTCGCCGCCTAACTCTACTAGTGATAGGTATGACCAGTATGTTATTGTACAATTACTATACCAGCAGCGTGGTATCCTGGCTGCTCAGCGCTTCGCCCCCCACCATTGCGGATCTGGACGGCCTCATCCGATCGAATCTCGAACTCATCTTCGAGGACATCGGCTACACCAGGCAGTGGCTTGATGTGAGTATGGTACACACTTTATACGGTATTCAGCATTCAGCTGAAGAGACTCTTAATAATCATATATTCCATATCATAGAATCGTTGCATGATAGGATATTTTAAGGATCATGGTTTATCTTTAACAGAGCCCTCGGTTCTACTACTACAGCGGATTTACCAATGTAAAGGAGGACGAACTGCGGGAGGTCAAAGTGACCCAATCCAAACGAACTGTGGGTTTGTTACAGTCGGCCGAGGATGGCATTGAGCTGATACGGACTGGACGTAAGAGAACTTTTTTAAACCACATTGTCGGCCAAAATCAGTCTACCACCAAATAATAAAATATGCACTGCGTTGCTCGAGGTACTCAAGCCTAACCTTATTTTAGGGCGAATACGTGTTAGCCCTGTTAGTGCGGGAGCCGGGGGCCTAAACACCTACCTCATCGAGTACCCCAATAGGCTATCTCTAGATCGTTAACCGTCACATAAACACTGAAAAAAAAAAGTCTGCCAGAGCCGATCCTGCCGGGTCATCGAAATTTTTGACGTATTTTTTTCGTGGAACTTACCTCATAAAGTACCCGAATGAAAGTGGTGGCATCAGTTAACAATTGATTAATTATGTATAAAATAAAAACCGGCCAAGTGCGAGTCGGACTCGCGCACCGAGGGTTCCGTACAAACCTGCAAGGTTTACAAAGTTCTTTCATTACGACAATCGAGTCATAACTATGGTAATCTTATTGCAAAATGAAATTCATAACATTACAATGGGGAAAGATGGAGGAGCATAAATTTAAGACAAAGATCTCTTTATCGTTTAAGTAACTAAGTACTAAGTAAGTATTTCAACTTGATAGCTCTACGCGTTCATGAGGAAAAAAGTAATAAGTTTATATTTATTAAAAAATATATATTTTGTAATGTAACTAAAAATTTAAGGTTTTCGGAATTTTTCCTTTATGTGTGCTATAAAACGTTGCTTCATGCCAAATTTCAAGATTCTAGGTCGACTGGAAGTACCCTTTAGGTTTTGATTCCCTTGCGAGTACTTGCGAGTTTCAAAATATGCAGCTTAAATTGCTGTTTCTTTTGATTGCGTTGACATAGAAGTTTGATTTTGTTACAGCTTAAAGGTATTATAGACCTGAGTATTTGGTATGAATTTCAATTTAATACCTCTACGCGTTTATGAGGAAATGGGTAGTAAGGTTAAAATTATTAAAAAAATATATATTATGTGATGTAACTAAAAATTTATGGATTTCGTAATTTTTCCTTTATCTATGCTATAAGACGTTGCTTCGTACCAAATTTCAAGATTCTGAGTTCACGGGAAGCACCCTGTAGGTTTTGATTCCCTTGCAAGTGTCGAAAATTTGCGGCATAAACGGCTGTATCTTTTGATTGCGTTGGCTTAGAAGTTTGATTTTTTCACAGCTTCAAGGGACAGTAGACCTGAGTAATTGATATAAATTTCAGCTTCATACCTCCACGCGTTCCTGAGAAAAAGGGTCTTGACAGACGGACAGACGGACAACAAAGTGATCCTATAAGGGTTCCGTTTTTTCCTTTTGAGGTACGGAACCCTAAAAATTGGTCTGCCACTGCGCAGCCTGCCGGAAGTACTTGGCAGACGCCCTGAAATGTGCCCATCCGACACCCTTTGACAAGTTTTGACCTGGCAGACCTTGTGATCCATTATCACAGGCATTTTGGTTATTTTTTGGCGTTGGTCCCATCGAGGTACTCGATGAGGTAGGTGAAGGGTGTCGGATGGGCACATTTCAGAGCGTCTGCCAAGTACTTCCGGCAGGCTGCGCAGTGGCAGACCAATTTTTTTATACATAATTAATCAATTGTTAACTGATGCCACCACTTTCATTCGGGTACTTTATGAGGTAAGTTCCACGAAAAAAATACGTCAAAAATTTCGATGACCCGGCAGGATCGGCTCTGGCAGACCATTTTTTTTTTCAGTCTTTAAGTGTCGGTTAACGATCTAGATATAGCCTATTGGGGTACTCGATGAGGTAGGTGAAGGGTGTCAGATGGGCACATTTCAGGGCGTCTGCCAAGTACTTCCGGCAGGCTGCGCAATGGCAGACCAATTTTTTTATACATAATTAATCAATGGTTAACTGATGCCACCACTTTCATTCGGGTACTTTATGAGGTAAGTTCCACGAAAAAAATACGTCAAAAATTTCGATGACCCGGCAGGATCGGCTCTGGCAGACTATTTTTTTTTCAGTGTTTATGTGACGGTTAACGATCTAGAGATAGCCTATTGGGGTACTCGATGAGGTAGGTGTTTAGGCGCCCGGCTCCCGCACTATTTGTGTTGGTCAACTTCTCATACAACCTTGATTTTTTCAGGTCTTCTTCTTCTTTCGTGTCGATTTGGCGACTAAATTTTTGAAGCCCAGAACTCCGCCACGGAAACAGCATTTTCCGTGGCATTGTAAAGGTTAGGTTAGGTTAGGTTAGGTCAGGTTTTTTCAGGTGTGTACAGGTTTCTTCAAGATATTTTTTCCTTCATCGTTAGAGTGTCAAATAAACGTACTTACGTTTTAAACTAGAAAATAAAATATATTTTTACGTGTCGCCGTTAATGTTCCAACACGCGCTTGCTAATTAAGAGACATCGGACCCAACCATCACGCCACTGACGCTTTCATCACATCAATTAATGGTAAACATCCGATAACATCGTAGCTCTATCGCCTATTGCAGCTTACGCGTACCACTCTGAGCCGTACACAGCAAGCATGGCGATCGGACGGCGCTTCTCCGAGCGGGAGCTGTGTGAGCTAGGAGCTCTGCAGATGATGCCGCCGGCACACGTCTACATCATGGGGCAGAAGAGGAGCCCCTACAAGGAGTTCTTCACTTGGAGGTACAAAGAATCATGTGACTGGACGGCATTTACTCGAGATAGAGGAAAAAATAATAATGACACTAGAAAAAGAATTTATTAAAAATGTTCAGTTCTTTCTTTACAATATTGAAAGCGGTTAAGCTTCAGGGCGAGACTTTTCAAGTTTTAGCTTGACGGACAGGATCAGTTTAGTGTGTAAATAGAAGAGAGTGGATGAATGCTAGTTGCGAAGGAGATCTATTGGAGAGGGCTTTGTCCAGTAGAAGACATCTTCGAAATGATGAAGTATGTACGTATTAGAAATGAAAAAGATAATTTCACGAGGGTTTTTTCCAGCCTGATGCGTCTGTTGGAGCGCGGCCTGACGAAGGCTTCGCGCGCTCGCATCGACAGCACTATCCCCCCTTGTTTGGGGCAGACGCCCCGAGCGTTGGCCCTCGGACAGGCAGCCCCCGCGTTCGCACTGCTGCTAGAGACCTACTGCCTTGCTGTGGTCATACTGGTACTGGAGCTGTTGTGGCATAACTACTCTTATAGGTATATACATACTTCTTCTGCAATAGTCTATTTAGTTTTACCTCGTAGGTGCTTACACCAGCGCCAGCGACTGATTTTAGCAATTTACATGTACTTTTATTACAAAAACATTGTGAGGAAACCTATTTGAAGTTAGCGAATCAGCACTAGGTCAACTTGGTCTACTAAGATCTTAAAACTCTGATTCAGTCTCTCAGTGGGCAAACAGGTATGATAATGCCTTTAACCACGATAGAAAGTAAACGTTCTACCTCTGGGCTGCGGTAAAGAACAAGATTTTTGGCAATGTTTGCATTTCAGTAAGGGAAATTCGGTGTAAAACATATTGAGACCTGTTGCTTCGCGTGCGATATATTTTTCTTATAACGCCGTTACGCCGCCGCCGCCGCCACACATCCCCTTCGTAAAATGCTTATATCGCCCTTCAATCGCTTATTAAGAACATGACAGTTCCTGTTGATATTGCAGGAAGCAAGCTGCCCGGTTCGAGGAAAAAATCAGTGCAAATATGCGGCAAACAAGAGAATAATGTATTTGAGCGAGACAAACCCGTGCGGAACGCTTCAATTCATAAATGTATAGGTAATAGGTGCGTTTGATTTCTAGCTGTTGATGTAGTAGAAGACTTGGATGAATCGAGACAATGCAAGCTAACTTACCTAGGTATTTATATTGTAGTTAAAATGTAAAAGTTTTCCTAGGTAGATATTTAGTATTGCAAAGGCAAAAAATCTACATTGATGTTATTGTTATTATGATATTATGTATTTAACAATAATTTAACTTAGAACTTCATAATATGGCATGTTTCATTTAACTAGAATAAGATTACTTGGCATAATAAGTGTCATATTGCGTAAGTATTGGCTACATAGTATATTATTGTAAATTCTATTAAATACTTCAATAAAATTAGTTGTACACCCAGCTACTTAGTTTTATAAAAATAATTATATTGGTATTTTAGTACGTTTTATTTACCGGAGGCAAAATTCAACGTCATTGAACCAACAGGTAAGTAAGAATGGCTGTTAAGCCGCCTCCACACGCGCGCCGTATTTGAAGGGATGAGGTACAAATCACCGCTCACTCTAACGCATAACTGCGTCTCGCTCTGTTTGGCAAACACAGCACGCGTGTGCAGTCGGCATTATTGATGACGCCATCAATTCATGTTTCCTTCTCCCTCCCTCTCGGAGCTATGCCTTTCATTTGTTTATACCAATTAAAATCTAAAAATAGACAACTCATTAATTATTTTCTCTCGCGTAAATATAAAGCAAGGGAATCGGATGGTTTAAAATTATAGAGTGATCAATGATAAAAGTAACTGAATAAAATAAATAAATGCTAAAAAAAAATAATAAAAAAATTGCTAATAAATAATTGCTGTTCTATTATAACGACTGTCGACGACGTCTTTGTACTATCTAATAAATTATTGAAGAGAAAACTAGCGAGTCATATTCTTAAAGTGGGTTTCTCAAATCAATTTTGTACGAGTAATTTATTTTTTTAGGGTTCTTTAATCAAACCATCCATACATCAATTACAACAGCACATTATTATTTACCAATTACTGTACTTCTTCTGATTAAATGTCAGATTGCTTCTGCAGACTTTTCAACATAGTACGGCTTGTTAACCTCAATTACGGTCCCATCTGGCAGAAAGCATGAAACTTAGCATACATGTAGCTTTTATATATGTGCTTCAATGTCGATATGGAAACACGCTGAGAAATGATTACCCCCCCTTTTTCCCTCATTTTACCTCCCTTATTTTGGTTTTTTTCATTTTCTACAAAAACGGTAGGACTGATGAGTTTACTTTTCAAGAACCAAATAGTTGTCGATAAATTACCTACAAAATGATACTACATTTTATAGTGCTAAGATTAATATATTTCTATATACAGCCATCAACGTATTATGAAATTTTAAAAACAGGCACACTTTTTTCTTCCTTACTTCATTTATAGGAAAACGACAAGAGTGGTGATAAAATGGACTAAAGAAGTCAACTACCTTATACATTAAGCTAAAAAATGACATTTATTTCATAGTCGTAAAGGCATTACTTCTAGAGTTACAGCTCACCGCGTCTGACTCAAGTACTCTTTTTTTTACCTTTTTAGAATACATCTTTCTGTTAACTTTGTTTAGCGTAGATTAGATTCAGATTTTCCAATTAGAAATAAAACAGTCCATGTACTAATCCAGGCCACAGTCTATTTACATGTAAAACTAGCTGTCTGCCCGCGGCTACGCTTGCGTTGTGTTTCGACATTTCCGTATTAATTTTTAACTATCCCACTTTTTTCCGTGATTTTAAAGTATCCAACATGTTGACCGAGTATATAAGGTACCACGATGCAAAATTTCGTTTCAATCGGTCTAACAGTTTCGGAGATAAGCCCGTAGAATATACTGCGCCGTATGAGTTACTAAAGTTTTTTAACTATCCCACGGGAACATTTTAATTTTCTGGGATTAAAAGTATCTAAGATGTTGACCGGGGATATAAGGTACCACTATACAAAATTTCATTCAAATCGGTCGAATAGTTTCGGAGATTAGCCCGTGCAAAGAAAAACAAAAAAAAAACTATAAAATCTGTACATAGAAAAAAAATGCTATAAACCTATTCAAGGGGATGTAAGAAGCGATATAGTACACACCCAGATTTTTTTAAAATATTTTTGTTTCTCTGTCTGTTTGTACGGGCTAATCTCCGAAACTATTCGACCGATTTCAATGAAATTTTGTATAGTGGTACCTTATATCCCGGTCAACATCTTAGATACTTTTAATCCCAGAAAATTAAAAAGTTCCCGTGGGATAGTTAAAAAACTTTAGTAACTCATACGGCGCAGTACATTTTACGGGCTTATCTCCGAAACTGTTAGACCGATTGAAATGAAATTTTGCATGGTGGTACCTTATATACTCGGTCAACATGTTGGATACTTGAAAATCACGGAAAAAAGTGGGATAGTTAAAAATTAATACGGAAATGTCGAAACACAACGCAAGCGTAGCCGCGGGCAGAAAGCTAGTTTTACATGTAAATAGACTGTGGGCCGGATTAGTACATGGACTGTTTTATTTCTAATTGGAAAATCTGAATCTAATCTACGCTAAACAAAGTTAACAGAAAGATGTATTCTAAAAAGGTAAAAAAAAGAGTACTTGAGTCAGACGCGGTGAGCTGTAACTCTAGAAGTAATGCCTTTACGACTATGAAGTAAATGTCATTTTTTAGCTTAATGTATAAGGTAGTTGACTTCTTTAGTCCATTTTATCACCACTCTTGTCGTTTTCCTATAAATGAAGTAAGGAAGAAAAAAGTGTGCCTGTTTTTAAAATTTCATAAAACGTTGATGGCTGTATATAGAAATATATTTATCTTAGCACTTTATAATGTAGTATCGTTTTGTAGGCAATTTATCGACGATGATTTGATCTCTGAAAAGTAAACTCCTCAGACGTACTGTTTTAGTATAAAATTCAAAAAACCAGAATGAGGGAGATAAAAGGGGGGGGAAAGGGGGGAAACAATAATTTATCGAAGTGTTTCCATATCGATATTGAAGCACATATATGACAGCTACATTCATGCCAAGTTTCGTACTTTCTGCCAGATGGGACCGATATCCTTATATTTTTTAGCTAGCAAGCCGTACTAACACAATATTTTCCTCTGTAAACTGAATAGGTCATATGTAAATAGTAATACTAGTAAAGGTGTCTGTTTATAAAATTAGCAAAATTGTATGTAATCGTAATATATCGACCAATAAGGCGGTGCATGAGTCCCTCCCCCCTTTGTTCCCCGCTACTGTACCCCTCTCTCGCCTGTGCCTGCATTTGCATACAGATGGAAAACGTCCCCGTAACATTATTTAAAAGATGAGAGAGAAAAATTAACCAGCTTCCTGCCGACCTGGAGTTCAAAATAAGCATACTAGAAGGAAATACACTTCTTCAAGTGGAATTTTTAGTTGATTATTACTCCTTCTTGTTAGTACTTTACATTGGCTGGTGTTTAGCAGTCTACTATTTATTGTATTCAAAATAAATTATTTTGTTTTATGTTGGACATAAAATCATCTGAAATTTTAAGATAAAGTAACAATTTCTGATTTATTTAAAACAAAAATCGTTCAAAAACCGTTCACTCATCACGTTGACCTATTTTATTTAATTTTCTATGTAAAATATTTTATTGATATTTCATTAAAAAATTACTTATTTGACTCGCCAATCCAAGCCTTCCAAGCACAATCATCTATGTATGTTCGGTCTATGTATATAAATCTAGGTACTTTGCTAACAAAATCTTATAACGTTATCAAGAGAAACTTTACACTTTAATACAAAGTTGATGATGGGATGCAAGTGCCGCGCTCCTCTTTTATAAAAATCTCTTTAGAATTCTAAGCAAATATTGGTTCAATTCCTTCTTATTTGAAGAGCAGCGTGTGCTTAAGTGAAAGAAAACATAGGGCGGTGGAGTTTAACGGTAAGATTGTACGATTTGATAATGGAGCCTCTCGTGCGAGCGCTCGCTGCCGGCTTCCTGTTAATTAATGAAAGAAACGATCTTAAATTGATTAGGTTAAGTTTTGATAGCTAATTGGACCGTCTGCCGGCGTAGTCTACACGATCTCTGTTTTAAAGAGAAATTGCTGTTGAAGCGACACAAGCTCTGATTCAGATCTAGAATTAATGTTATGTATACGAAGCTTTTTGTCTCTTGAACTGAATCACTGAACTGTTTTGTTCTTTTTAAAAGAGTTTTTTAATATCAGTTCCAAGAATGTTTTTGTTTGTCTATTGCTTTAGACCATGTGTGGGTAGCAGTCAGTATAGAAGCAGGTCGACATCAAGTTATAATATTGTGTTAATATTTTTACGGTAGTACGTTTGCCTACGAAGCACAAGGTCGCGGGTTCGAATCCCGCCCAGGGCAAACATTCGTGTGATGAGCACTTGTGTTTGCCTCGTGTCTGGATGTTGTATATTTATATGTATGTATATCAGCTATCTGACACCCATAGTACAGGCTCTGCCTAGTCAGATGGCCGTGTGTGAGATGTCCCACATATTTATAAAAATATATATATATATCTAAAGTTTAAGTTTAAAAAATATCCAAGTAGGCTGAGATAGGTAAATAGCAGAGACCAAGCTAATACACAATTAAGACGTGCAAGTATAATGCACAAATTTAAATTGCTATATGTAATAAATGTAGGTATCTGTGGATATTAATCACCGCTGACGGCTCTGCGCGTAATATCCTCAATCCCGATCCTTCAGCTCTGTTTGTGCGACGTGCTCATTGAATATTGAGTTTGTAATTGGAAATTGATTGCGATGTAATTATCAACTCGTACGTAGTACGGAGTGCCGCGCGTATACGGGGAAGGAATGAAGTGGCTGCTAGTTCGAATGACGAATTGCGATAATACGCGTAAAATGAGAGGTGAAATATTAATCACAAGTTTCAACTGCAAATATCGGAATATAGTTTTACTCTCGGAAAAGTGATACTTTATTTTTGTTATAGTGGTCTGTGGTCTAATTCTGATATTTCAACCTTTCAACCTAGGCCTCTGTCCCGAAAGGGAGTTGCTACTCCTGGCAGACGGATTGGGGATCGCAGTTGTTGTTAGTTTTTCAAATAAACGCTTGCTGTTACCCATTCCCTGGATTATGTACCCTACGCCTCTTACGAAACAGGAAAAAATTGTTTGGTGCAATTCTAAACCGGGAACCACACTGATATTAAGCGGGAAAGTGTATCGCCGGAAAAAACGCAGGCGGAGCCGCGGGCAGACTACTAGTCGGTATTGATAATAAATCCATCGACGGCTGTCGTAATGCTCTGACGCACGTCGCCGCGCGCCCTTTAAGCTCAGATTGATGGATGTCCAACCTCGCCTTTATTCTACGGTTGTTTTAACTGTTCAATACTGCAAACACTTTATGTGTGATTCTGTTTCGAAATCTATTTATATTTTTGCCATGAAAGTGTCATATCAGAGTGTGTCTGTTTTTGAAATAAGGTCATACAACTAGTCTTTTGATTTTATTATTTTCAAAAATCCAAGATACTATTAATATTAAAATAATTTTTGAAAGATTTTAATTTCCTAAGAAGTAGGTATATTATATACACGTGGCAGAGTGGTAAGAAGCAAATTAATATCACGTAGGTATAATACAGTTTTGTGCTGAAAAGGTAGAATCGTGGGTATTATAGTAGCTGGTTCTATGAGATATACGCGTAAGTAATTTTGTCTGATATTACACGTGTAAGTATTTATATGTGTGCTATTTTATATGGCGTTATTTATTATTTGCTTCGTAAAAATGTTCTGAAAATAAAATGTTCAACTGTGTTGTCCGTTGAAGTGTTGTGTTGTTATTTGTTTGTCCTATATCTTATAATGTTTAAGCATTGTGGGTTTTGTCATAATTAATTGGTAATAATATGTGCGTGGGAGCAAACCTTAGCGCGGCTTTTTTGGCTTACAACCTCCAAAAAACACTATAAGGCTAATCCTTGTGATATTGTTATGTGAATTTCGAAGACAGGGGTATATACAAACGAACAAACACACAACAATATTTTTTAAAATTATCTGTTGCAGTATTGTCTTTATCTATCCATAAAATCTTTTTGGTTTAGCTTGTATACTTCTTCAATATAAATTTTTTTTTTGATGATGCCTAAATCTATCTATCTAACTACGAGTATTCACCGGTCGTGTTAGTTTTCCTTCGCATTACTCAACTCGTTTCCGTGAAACAGATTCTTGTGAGGTACTCGTAATTAAATACATTTTTGTCAACAGTAGTAATAGGTACAAATATATGTACTAATTAATATTAATAATTTTGAATAAACGGTAAGCAAATTGACGGCATTTAGTATCTTGTAGCTTGTAGCTGTAGATAGATTATTAATGAAACAGTTTAATCATTTGAGGAGTTCTAGATATCTAAATAATAATCTAGGTATCGAAATACCTAGATTAAAGTTATTGATAACATAATAATATATCTCCTACACAGTGTATTACATTATGTGTCTTGAACGGGATTTAACATTTTGGTTAAAAAGGCTTGTGAATAATATAAAATGAAGATGTACCCTTTATTATGATTGTTCACGGGTCTTTGCGCAATAATTTCAAATAGGTATATATTACGATAGCTTATTTTTGTCCTTGTTTCGGCGGGGTTGCACCTGCCGTGGTCGCGAGCTTACTGAAGTCAGTCATGTGGATACTGCTATAGTGAAGAGCGGGCGCATTCGTCTTCATCTACGGTACCCTTTCCGTAGCATAGTTGGTACTACCACGTAGTACGCCTTCTCTCGAAGCACAAAAATTATTGTTAAGGAGAAATTGATTAAGAAAGCCTATTATAAAATAACAGATTACTTAGAGGATAAACATCCATGGGAATAGTTGCTTGGGTGACAGGCTTTTTCAATCGTACTTTACAAAACATTGTTATTAGTAATTATTATCATAATAACTGTAAAAATGTGTTTAAAAGATGCAACGCCTGTGGAGTTTCTTCGGCGAGCTCTTCTCCACAGAAGACAGCCAAATTTTTGAACTCGCCAGAAAAGATAATTTAAATTTAAATGACATAACTAAGAGATGTAATAATGTCCAAAAGTTAAACAATAAATTCTTTGAACTCTTTCTTTGAACACATGGTCGCGGGTTCTAATCCAGAATCCCTGGACGGACAGTCCAATACAATCAATCCAGTATTCACATTTGTGTAATGAACACATATCTTTGCCATATTTGGATGTTGCATAATTAATTATGCTCGCTTATTGCATGGGATTTATAAGGTACTGCCTTGTTCATGGTCAGATCTGTGTGTAATATATCCCCACATTTTTATATTTATCACCTTGTCCGAGTATTTATCATCATCACTTTCTGGTAGATCTATATAAAGGCATTTTCTTAGAAAACCTTATCCAACCCTCTCCTTGCTCGTTGATTATCTATCGCTTCAGGCTTAGCAGCAGTCGGTTAGACGTAGCGGGAACTAATTGCAATACCCCCTCAGTCTAAGCTTCCCTCCCCCCGCTGTGGCCTGACCGCCTGCCGTCAGCTAAACATAGACTCAACACTTGGCTAATACTAACCAACGCTCCAGTTTACGGAGGAGCGGACCAGTGGTTACTGCAACTAATCATTGACGTGCAGTGGCTTTGTGGTTAGAACATCGCAAATACAATTAAAATTGTGAACATCTATGTCTTTTTAACGGAAGCGTTCAGTAAATTCAAATAAGAAAGGTTAAACGTGAAAAACACACGGTGTCGGTTTTTGTGTCGACAAACCTCGCTAGTCGCTACCTATGTATGCGCCGTGTTTTTTATCGATGTGTTTTTTGCCTAAACGTCCTGACTAATGCCTGTGTATCCTGAATTCAGAATAGGCTCTAACTTCTAGGTGGGAATAAACAGATAGAAAAAAAACGCTTCGAACCATTGTGATAATTTTACATTTTATTTTATTGAATTGACATACGTTATTAGTTTATTGCTTTTTCAACAGATGTCGTCTGTTAAAATAAATAGTTGACGTAAGTTATTATTTGTCAAGTCACGTCCGATAAAAAATGTTGACCCTTAAGTATCTACTGTTTCCAAATTCTACAATTTTATTTTGTCTATTAATGCTTTTGGTAATTACGAAGCGGCTCCCCCCACCTCTCTGGTCAATAATATTATGTTTTCTAAGACCATGTTTTCATACGTTTATTTTATTATGTATTCGTAGGTAACCTTCTTTTTTTATATTTACTATAGTAGACTATCTAACGGGATTAAGTCGCTTTTTAAGAGATGTTGAAAAAACAGTCCCTCAAGTGTGTGTCTGCGGAGGATCAAAATTGTCAGCGCGTAGTGAAACTTGCGCTTTGTAAATTGAAGTCGGTGGAAAACTATCATGGGTTCATCCAAGATGTATGAATTGTTAACTGGAATTTAGTAGGTATCTCTGAATACAAGTTTAGAATTAGAATTTGATCACGTTAGTCAAGCTGAAATGAAATGTTACAGGCTTGGTTCCGACGTTGTTCCGGCAGAAACTAAGTATAACAAATATGGATATGTAAGATTGTCTTTTTCTGTTTAACTAGAGCATTGCAAACTAAATAAACAAAGTTTTCAAAAAGTGATATGATTTTTGTTAAGAACATGATCCAGCATTCATGCTGGACTTATTTATATTTTATTTCATCATTTACTTTTGCACATAATTTTTAATTTCAACATAATTTCTTAGTAAACTCTATATATGTAACTGTCTTCGAAAACACATTTTGTTGTTAATTTTCAAAAATCTCAACAACTTTTTTGACAACCTGCATTCAATTACATTCAGTCATCATCATCAATTTGTAACGGTTGATATTTTTTGTCCAATATAACCAGCGATTTATTATACAGTCTACAGTTTTATTTAAGTAGCTCTAGTGATCCCTAAACCTAATTAAGACACAGGCTCTTTACAATTTTAAAGTGATAGGAATTATCAAAATATAAACTTTATAAGTTTTGTAGATTATTCTTTAGGCCCATTTGGAGGAAAAACTAAAGTGGTCTCCGGTTCACCAATCCTGCGACCTGCCGCTTGAGTAACTTTTAATTACAGTTGAGAAGAGACTATAGACAACACTTTAAAAAAGAAAAAGAGTAGGACTCTATATATGAAATCACAAAAAGCGCCGGTAAAGCGTCAGTCGAACTCGCTGGCTTTTAGTGCGCTTGGAATAGTCTGTCACAGGAGAGCACTCGAAAACTTGTTCGAGCAGACGTCTGCACTGGTCGAGTATAGTCCAAACTCCAGATTAGTGTAAAAATGCTTGTTCTCCGTGGGGTACGTAAGCGCGACAATTCCACGGTTAATATTTTCAAGTTCTTTCATAAGATCCGTTAAAACTTATTATGACTGGCGATGGAACCCGAATGCAAAAACAAATTGTTACACATGCACATTCTATGTTACCAACATAGGTAAGTTCCGATTCTTCCGATACCTATATTTTTCTGCTGACGTAAATTATTGTATTCGTAGGAAGAAAGTATCCACTGGCACTGGCACTTCATGTAGCAATTTCCTGGACGACGAAGCGACGGCTCTATCCATTTCACTGTCCCTCCCTCCTACGAGTATTAACTCAAAAAAACAGTGCATATAAGAATTAGTAGTGTATGAAATTAGAGCAATATTTGTGAGAGTTATTTTTGGTATTTTTTTTTAAAGAATGAAACATTTACCGCATGAAATATTAATATTTTTAAATAGTGATCGCGAAGGCTGAAAAATAGCAGCCTTTGGTATTTGTATGTATTTTGTGGGGCCGCGCGCGTCAACCGCATTGCTAATTCATTCCCGCGGACGGCGGCCGCCCATTCGGCGTATAGCGGCGCCGCCGCTACGTGATAACAGCAGCTGATAAAAAACACCGCGTGCAGTTATTGCTTTTGCATGTAAAAACTTTTTGCACGATGTCAAAAAGCTAAATTAAAGCATTCTCGTAGCTTGCTACATAGTTTTTTTTTTTCATTAAAATTTATTTGGTATGAATATTAATTTTGGACGCAAGGCAATTATCAAAAATAGATGGTGGTGTCGTGGAGTTTACAGCTGAAGATCGGACTAACTCAGATCTGCTTATGCGTGTGATACGAGGCCAAACGAAAAAAAATATGTTATACTAGCGATACGCTAGCGCTTTGGAATTTTCTCGTAAACTCGAAGAGAGCGCTGTATAAACACTGTAAAGATAATAATTAAATGTCGCTCATAAATCAGAAGAATGGAAGGTGGATGTTTAAAAGCAACTTAAATACATCCACATTACACATTCTCCACTTGTAGACACTCGCAAACTACAAATAACAGCAGCAACCGCCAGCCCAAACACAAATCGCCAATCGGTCAACTCAATACTGGTCTGAGGGGGTCGGTCAACTAGGCGGGGGTTGGGGGGGGGTTTGCTACCAACAATAGGCATTTGCATGTATAAATGATTCATGCGGCGCGCGTGTTCCAGAGAAAACATCCAACAAGCGGGTGATCGCCGCGAATTTTGACGATTGCCGTCCCAATGGACGCAGGCGGCCCAAGGCATACGGCACAGCGGTGGACACGCATCATTAACATCATTGTAGTAGTTACGAACTGGGTATTTATACCGTGGTTTTCGTTTAAAGCCCAATATTAAAATGTAGTTTTGTGTAATTATGATATCACAAAACGACCTTAGATTGCAAATGATAATTATGTGTAAACATTCTTACCACAGATTATTATATAATAATAGTATACTATCTAAGATTCGGTCCAGTTGCTACGGAGTGGTCTTTCTGTAACATTTTCTAAAATTTACATAAAGCGACTCCTTTAACTCATTAACTAGCATAATACCCACACTTTGCTGGAACTGGCTGGAAGAGGATCGTTGTTGTAGTTGGTTACATGAATAACTATCACATTTAAGGACCTACCTATATCGCCGCTTGTAGTCTGCGCCATTGCCCTTAAAGTCTAAAACAAACACGAAATCCGAGTCCACTAACAGATATGTACGAAAACTAAATATTTGGTTTCCGATAACATTCCGAACAATAGACCAAACTTTTCCCACATTTAAATCACTGCGCGAAGTTTTAAATAAATTACGACAATTTGTTAGTTACCGTATTAAATTATGACGTACAGTAAGAAGAATTTCTTGAAAATAGGACAAAGTAGGATAATAAATTTATGGTAGATTTGCACTATAATCAGCCAGTACCACGAAATAAAATAACAATGTACGTGATGCCAGATGGTTGAGGGTCGCAGGTGAACGTTGTTACAGATGCAAATATTGTAAGAGTCATAACAGAGACACTTATTTTTAAATCATTTTTAGCATTGCGTTTTTTAAATTTATATTTCAGAAGTAGTATTATTGAATGAAACACGAATGATTGAAAATTTAATTCTCTTGAGGATAGAAAACCAGGACCAGTGATAGAAGAAACGTGTCAATATCAAACCACTCTTCGATTCTAATACCACAAACTGATTTTTCCAGTTCTTCCAAAGCTCTTAAAGAATCTTTGTTACAAGTTACAATACGTCTCCTTCTAAAAATAACTATCTTGGGAAGTGCTCCTAATAAAGTCTACGTTATTTTTAAAGCTTTCGATCAGGACGACACGTTCCATTAATTTCGCCTGTCTGCTTCTCCATCGCGCAACGCCCGAGCTTCAACCGCTCCACACAATGGCTCTAGCAAAAAGCTGAGTTTAAATTTATTTACATATTAAATACATTTCAATACAAATCTTTATGCTTCCTTTCTAGGTAAAGACATAATAATAAGCATGGCACCCGCCTGCACGAATCCTCTCCTCCACTCGGGAAGACGTCCTGGAGTTCATCAAGGAGAGGCATAAAGACGGTGCCTTCAAGGACTCGCCAGGATTCGGTGTGGTGGTGGAGCCCCTGGAGTCGCGCCACCACGTCAACTTCAAGTCGTTCGTGGTGCGGGTCCCGACTGCCCACCTGGGCGTCTTCACTTCGCCGCAGTTCTGGCCGAAGGGGGTCGTGTTTCGTCGCTTCAGGGGGAACCTGCCTCGGAAGAACTTAATACTCTGGACGGACATGTATGTAAGTGTGAAGTTCTGTGTATTTAGTTTTAGTTTAATACTTTATTTCTAGGTTTTATATGTATAGTATTATAGTATTTATGGGCCTTGTTGCCTGAATATAAATAAATAAATAATAATATTATGGATAAAATAATTCTATTTTGTCGTTTATATTTCGTTCAAAATAATTATATGAAACAAGTTCATTTAAACTTAAACGCAGCTCGTACTGAAAAATACCGTCAAGTGATAGAGGTAGATAGGTATATATTATAATAATATGAAGAAAAAGCGGGAGAGGTGAGTTGGTTCAAACGTAGGTAATTGAATATTCCGCCGGAGAGAGCCAATCCTTAGAGATGACGCGTTTGCATACAAAATGCAATGCTTAACTGTCTTTTAAAGGATGCTATTTGTGTGGAATTTAAATTGACGGATATTTGATATTTTAGTAAAACGTTAGCTTAATTATGTATCATCATCCATTACACATCTAAATCTCTTAAGGCGCGGTTATCCGAAAAACGTGCGTTAAGTAGTGATTTCAAAGTCCTGTAGAAGTTTGAAATATCGTTTAAAAATTCCAAAAAAAAATCATATTATAGTTCGAACCTATGTCTAGATCTTCCACGTATGTGATACACGATTACATATACTTTGCTCGATAGAAATGCATCACGAACACAACACGTAATAAAACCTTTCAAGGTGTACCAATTTAATAATTACGATCTTTTGTTACCCAAAAATATATAATAATATTCCTCTTTAAATTTCCTAGATTGTTCACGCACTAAGGTTTTGATAAACATCCCCCTTTTTTTTTAATCAATTAAAAACCGATGAAAACTGTGTTTCGCCGCGCTGGATTGCTCGTTCCGTGCCGCCCGCTACCCCGTCTGGCGCTTGCCAAATTTTCGCGGGAATACCTCGCCTTAAGTCAAAAACATATTAGTATTCAAGAATGACGGTACAACAACTAGGTGTAACAAATAAAATTTATTTTGATTAATATTCAAATTTAATAAATACAACTAAACGCACAGGTAAACACAAGTTTACTTATTTCGAGCATTACCTGTAAATTATTAAATTTAATGTCGATTAACATCTTAAACATTAACATCTCGCACTTAATTCTTAGGTCTAAAACTTGAAATGTTTTACTGTAACCTGTACGTCTAAAATCCAAAAATAAAGTACCCTCTAGCATTTGAAGACACTTGAAGTCTCAGCCGGGAGAAGGGTGAGGGGCGCGGGGAGTGGGCCTCATGAAATATTGAGCAGCACGCAGGCGCCATTGCACATATTTCTCCGCATATGCTAATACAGCCCGGGGGACAGGTAAATAAGTATTTTTCACTTTATTATTGACGGCACCAATTTATCAGTCAGTTGGCGTTCGTTGCAAGATTCTTGATACTGATTATTCTGCTTCGTTCTCGTTGAGATCCCGGCCAAGATAAGTATGGCGGTAGATAAACAGTCATAGAATTATGTTATTATTTACACTTTTATTTATAAAATAAATGCTTATTAGTAAGTACCTACCTATATATCATACCTAAAATTTGCATAATAAAAGAACTGTAAATATTATGTAAGCCTACAAAATATGCATGATACGAGATACAAAGCTATCAAAATAAGTCTAGACGAGACAAATTACCTTTATAATCTTAGAATAAACAGTACGTATGAATTTTCTAGAACGTCTGTTACATTTGAATTATTCATCACAAAAGCGAGAGCAATTTTCAGTTCAAGTTATCCGAATATAATATGGTGTTATTGAATAAAAACCAAATTACATTTTTAGCGATACCTCTCTCTCCATCTTTGAGTCGCCGAGCATCTCGAGAAAATAGTGAGAGGGAACTGTTTCTTTATTATTTTTAAGAACATTACGTGTTTATCACATTCGCAGACTCACTTCACACCTCTCTAGAATTTCTGCGGGAAATTCAGATAAAGCTTTTATTTCTTGGAAATATTCTTCACACAATAACAATTCCGTATCTCATTTCCCGGGAGATTGTAGGAGGCAGAATTTTGACACGCCATAACCATGGCGACCACGAGTCAAAATAAAATCAAATAAAACGTGGTGTGCTCGCATGGAACGCGAGATAATGCGTTCAGAGGAATATTATTCGATAATTCTGGGAAATAGGAGCAAAACAGGAAACAATACGTAGGGTTTATTCAAATGAGAACCTTATTGCGCCACCACAGCAGTGATAATATTACCACAGTTTTATTAAAATAAAATAAAAATAAAAATAATGTTTTATTGCCAAAAAAATTCAAATTTTACAAACAAGTGGTATCAAGAATTTTATTTTAGTACCAATAAGAACACGGAACAAGTAATACCAAGTAGATGTTGGTGGCAAAGGGCACTGATCTCAGCATGTGCTGGGCCCAGGGGCTCAGCGCTGGTTTTCAGACCAGACCCTGAGAGTAGCTGCTACGTAGTAGATACTATAAATAATAAAAATAAGAAAAGGAAATGAGAAAAGGAAAAATTCTGTGACTCAATACCCCAATAAACAACCGGTAATTATTGTATTGTAGTGTAGTGTAAACATAGGAGATAAAATACAAATACTTAAAATAAAAAGATTATGCTCTATAACGAGATATTAATGTTAAAGATATTAATATTTTATAATGAGAAGTGGATTATGTAGACGTGTGTGTTGTGTAGTGATACGTGAGGATGAATTTTATTACGATGAATCAGTTACGGTGGGCTTTAAACAGGCGAAACTAGGAATAAGAAGACATACTTAATTTTAAATTTATTTAATGTTAAAGACAGCTTCAGTTACAGCAGTTCGGCTACCTACTCCCGACACACCAAAGGCTATCGAAACGTAAATTAAAAGGCATAAGCCGTCCTTGTTAAAGATATGGTTTATGTGCATTTTGTTTCACGAAGAAGATGCTTCTTAAGAAGTGCCTTAAATTTCCACAGTGACATCGGCTCTCGTAAAGGTGGTGGGAGATCGTTCCAAACTTTAGTTGCGGAGAACTTAAAACCCCCTCTGAACAGTGTCGACTTATGTTTTGGTATCACGAGAGTGTTCACCCTATGACTCCTCAATGATTTTGTGTACACATTTTTAACCCACTCAAGCTTTTCGAAAAGGTACCTAGGCTTCTCAAACTCGACAATTTTGCGGACCAAGCATGCTAGATGTAGTTGTCTTCTAAGGAACATATTTAAAAACCCCTTGCTATTCAGGTACGGAGTTATGTGTGCTCGTTTAGGTACAGTGTAACAAAAACGGACGCAAGCATTCTGTACACGTTGTACCGCTTTTTTAGTTTGCTCTAAAAATCTAGGTCCATATATAATGTCACCATAGTTAAAATACGAGAGAACCAGAGATTCTACCAGCATTTCCCTAATTTTTTCAGATAGATGTTTCCGAATGGGGTACAAGACTTTGAGGCGATAGAAAGCATTTTTAATTTTTAGATTGACGTGTTCTATGTACCTCATTTCACCATCAATTAACAAACCCAGATTTTTAGCTTATTGTACCAAGGCGACGGGTTCGTCCCTTAAATAGATTTTTGGGTCTTTATTTAGATTTTTTTCACGTTGCCACTTGTTTCCCATTACAATAAACTGTGATTTTGTGGGATTTAGAACAAGATTGTTTTTATCTGACCAGTCAGCTACAGCATTTAGATCCTCCTCAATCTTGCCCAGTGCATTTTCAAGATCACTGGGTTCGAACGAGTAATATAGTTGGGTGTCATCCGCATATAGATTAGCAGTACAATGTTTAAGTCTTTTTACCAAGTCAGCTGTATACAAGATAAAAAGCAATGGACTCAAAATTGAACCTTGTGTAGTACCTCTGGGGATATTCGCGATGCGTGATTGAACTAAATCTCCATCGTTGGTTATTTCTGTAATTCTACGTATTGTTTTCTACCCGTGATAAACGACTAACCTTCACTAACCGAAATACCACCTACAAGACGCTTCTGATATTCCGTAGTGGGCTAGTTTTGCTAGAAGTAAGCTAGGGTTAATACAATCGAATGCCATATTACTAGGTGACATACGTATTTCGTTTTAAATTAATTCTACCAGCTAGTAATATATTTCAATGCTAACATCTTTGCCTGCTAGTGCATATTTTAAAGAGCTCGTCACAGCAAAAGAGTAGGTACTTTTGAGACGGTTCTTTCTCCATACATCTGGTAATGTGTCATGTACTCGTATAAGAAAAAACACTATGAAATATGTAGAATATAACGTACTTTATTTCAAACAATAAACAGCGCTTTTTAAATTAGTAAAACTATGAAATATCGGATTGTATTGTTTCCGCTGCAATATTGTTTGAAATAAAGTACGTTATATTCTACATATTTTATAGTGTTTTTTCTTATACATGACACATTACCAGATGTATGGAGAAAGATTTAGTCGCCCTCTGAGCAATTTGAAATTTTTATTTGAAACACTGTTGCCCTATTAATTGGGAATTACTTAATCCTCAGAAAAAAAATAGTATCAAGAGTGATTATAGTCTTGAAATTACATAAGTATTTAGAAGATTAGGTTTCGGTTTTGACTGTATTTAAAATAGTGTAAATTGTCCAATTAAACAAAATACATAGAAGTACTTAAATTGAATTTTCAAAAATGAACTTCGTGACTATCTTGCATATATATGATGAAATAAAAAAAAAACTGCATCTAAATCAAAATTGTACATAAAATATTCAGCGGTGACTATGAAATTCGCAGAGAGAGTTGAGTGAGTTGGCTCGGCGTCAGATAATCAGCAGAAGATTACACACGTAAGGCGAAAAAATCGGGCAATAACAGCCAACCTCCTTGCTCTGCGTCTCACGTAGCTGCCCAGAGCTGGGGAGCGCTGTAGGAGCGACTAACGTAAACATTCCTGTCAGAAGACAAATTTAAACTTCGATCAAATCGTGTGACTACAAAGCGGGAACGTCGATAGTGGACGCTGCCAATATTATTCTACCAGTAGGCCTACTATACAGGGCGTCCCACGGCTATGCCACATGGAGGGAAAGTACCTAAAATATTGTAGGTAGAGTATTTTACTGAAAGAAGACATTATTTTATTTCTAAAAACTATCAAAACTGCATTCATACATTTTTTTATAATTACATGGTTGAACCGGGAATCGAACCCGTTATACGAGAAAAAAAAATATCCTGTAGTTTTATCAGACTCCGTAACTCTATGCCGAATAATTCTAGTGCGATGAACGTTAGTGCGACAACACTCCAGTTCGACAAACTTCATACCGATCAAAAGGCTTCATCATAAGGGTTATTTTTTGATAATAACATAGTGTCAGAAATAAAAGGAAGACAAGAGAAGAGAGATTTTATTGTTGGTTGGATACAGTTTACTCGTACCCCAAATAAAGGGTTCAGCCTTTGTCCAGCAACGTCTTTCGGCTGCAATGATGATGATTATGACGATTTAAGCTCCGATATATAAAAGTTACCCAACTCTAGTTATTGACTGTTTTGTATGTCCAATAGTAACTTAACGGACCCAGCTCCTAGCGTCGGTGTCGCGCTCTCGGACACAATTTATACCTCCGCCGGGAAATTAATACAGGTGTAGAACTATCGCCCTGAGCGCCCACTAGTTAGCGGCGTCAACTGTGTCTCTCTACTGAACAGCCGAGGTGGATCAGCCCTTATACTTCTCCACTAATGGACAAGAGCCATGCTGCAGATTTTCTTACGGTAAATGAAAACATCGTCATTCTACGGCACCTATTTCACGGGAGACAAAAGACAGAAGACAAAAGGGACGCAGTTATGCGTTAGAATAAGATACAAATACACCGCGCTCTTTCGTCTTCTGTCTTTGACTACCGTGAAATACCCCTCTACTTCTGACAAATCTTGGAAAAATCTGCACGCACCTTAGAGCAACGCCGGAAAACTCGCGAATAAATTCGAGGTATATGAGTGAAGTTAACTAACCTGCATTGGGAACGTTCATGATGGTCATGGACTTTTATTATATTATATTTATTGTGCGTATCGGTTTGGATTTGTATTAAAATTAGGACTAATGGTATTTAATTATTACTAAGAAATAAATATTAAACTGAGTTCATAACTTTACTAAAAATTCTACAATCCAGCTCCGATTTATATTTAAAAATGTACAAACAATTTACTAAGAATACAAGTTTGGTTTTTGTCGTAAAGACTAAATCACCTAAAGCGAATGTTATGATGATGATGTTACTAAAATAAGCGCTACAGCTCAATCTCCATCAACTTTCAAGGCCGCATGTAAAGATAATAATATGAGAGTTTATCTTTAGTAGACAGGAAGCAAGAAAAATAAGAGGACCGATTATTAGCAAGGAGAAACGAGACGGGGAAAAGTAGGTCACCGTGAATGATACTCCGTGCGCGCGGGCACATTTCATTACTCAAACCGGGGGAGGTGCGTTTGAGGAGAGCTACACACATATTCGATAAATTAATTGTGGCTTAAAAACATATTATCTAGTTTTGATTCCGCAAAAAGGTTTTTTTGGAAAAGTTGCTTAAAACATTTGTGTAATAAAACCAGTGTTAGACCAAGACTGACTTTATTTATTTTAAGGTAGTCCTATTATATAGATTTTTATAAACTACCTTACAGTATTTTATGCACAATATAACATCTCCCCAACAAAATATGACTAAGCTAAACCACCACCTATAATAATATTTTAATAATAAGTGAAACATTATTTGTATAACGTATCTATACTTATATATGTAATTAATTATAAAAGTACTATATTAACCTACCACCTGTTTACTTTACATAATTAGTGAATTTAATGTTAAACATTTTTTAATGCATCTTTTGATACATCAATGCACCTTACTCTAATATTTTCTCTCTTTTATATATATATATATATATATATATATATATATTGTCCGCTTTACGGCAAAAGTTGATCAGGCTGAAATATGCATTAAATGTTGATCCACCTTTAGAGGCTTGTAGTTTAACTAATTTTGATAATACCGTAATATACTTCGAATATAAGAATTCCCCTCACTCCGACCCAGTGCTTAACTACGCCGCAAACACTCTAGCTCGTCACCAACTCACACGGCAATTGTTGATTTTGTAACCGCCATTTATTTTACACTTTGTGCGACTTTGTTGATCAATATAAACGTTGGGAGATCAACAAATGCCGCGAAAATTACGCCGATGCTGCGGAACGGCAACATCGCAAACTATAAGTCCCAACGTCTAGGAGCGCTTAAGTATCCTCAATATATTTCTGAAGAAATCGCATAAGTTAGTACAAGGTATATTATTATTTTTTTAGACTAAAAATACCTACTTGATTAAAAAAACTGATACTTAATTTAATTGAAGAAAATAATACTAAGAATTAAAGTAGTAAGAAGTTTTTTTTTGTTATCGTTTAGGTATGTTTCTTTGTTAGTTTTATCTTGGATAAATCTTGAAGTTTGTAAAAGGTTAATAAAAATAAAAGCACGTTACACCTTTATTACTTCTCTTGCCGTCAAAATACCTATATAACACGCTTCTATTAAAAAATAAATTTGGTTATAATGTATCTAGGTATAAAATAGTATAGGTACTCGTTTTATTTATCAGAATTTTTTTTTAACATTTTAGTTCCTTTTATGAACAAGTAATAAAATCTAATTAAAAAAAAAATTCTATACTTTTAACTTTTTAGTATTTATGATTCGGGATTTACCACGGCGTAGTTTCCCCCGAGGTCCATTGTAGGGGGAAGAGGGCTTTAATACAAAAGGGTTGGCCCTGGTACCTTAAGGCGCAACATTATTAATATGACATGTTTATAGACCCTCATACCATTCATCCACCTCATCATCATCATCATCATCATTTCAGCCGAAAGACGACGTCCACTGCTGGACAAAGGCCTCCCCCAAGGATCTCCACAATGATCGGTCCTGCGCTGCCCGCATCCAGCGGCTTCCCACAACCCTCACCAGATCGTCGGTCCACCTCGTGGGGGCCTGCCCACACTACGTCTTTCGGCGCGCGGTCGCCATTCAAGAACCTTTTTGCCCCAACAGCCGTCGGTTCTACGCGCAATGTGCCCAGCCCATTGCCACTCAAGTTTAGCGATTCTTCCGGCTATGTCGGTGACTCTGGTTCGCCTGCGGATCTCATCATTCCTGATTCGATCACGCAAGGAAACTCCAAGCATAGCCCTCTCCATCGCTCTTTGGATGACTTTAAGCCTTCTTATGAGGCCCACCCTTAGCGACCACGTCTCAGATCCGTAAGTCATCACTGGCAACACACATTGATCAAAGACTTTAGACTTAAGACACTGCGGTATTTGGGACGAAAAGATATTGCGCAGCTTCGCGAACGCTGCCCAGTCCAGTTGGATTCGACGATTGACCTCCTTCGAAGTTAGATCTACCTAGCTGGACTGTTTGTCCCAGGTAGACGTAATGGTCTACAACTTCGAGAGCGGAGTACCCAACTTTTATTGGAGTGTGTACTACATGACTTTTGTCTTCTGCATGTTTATCTGCAGACCAACTTGTTCCACTTGTTGTTCATCCATCTAATCAAATAGAATTTACATTCATAACAAATGGAACGAACTTATTTTACTAAATCTGATGGGGTTGCATATAGATATTATTATCTAGGACAGCGGGGTCCAAGTTCTTTAAGACCCGCCGCTCAAATGGAACCAAAAAGATTTTGAATTCCACGCTCAGGCTCATGAAGAAAAACGGAAAATGGTTTTACAGTCCGCAGATGATGCTTCCTGCTACCGGCGGCTCAATAGACAGATCTCAAAGTCTCTGAGTCGTGACATTCGCCAATTTAATACGGATCGTATTAAGGATCTGGCCACAGCTTCGCGCGACGCGCGGCGCGACCTGCGACCAGCGGAATGTTGCCAGTAACCCATAGTCAAAATTAACATTAGAGAACTTTTTTTTTTTCAAAATTCCGATTTCTAAAATCCTGCTAGAAAATGTACTACCGAAATTAACAAATTGATTTAAAGGCATGAAATTACTCAACTATTGCTAAAAAGTTCAATTTTTATGCAAAACGTAACGTTTATCTTATTTTACTTAGAAAACGACTTGAACACTGTAATGTAGCACAAATAAGATTAAGAATACATAAAAGTAATGTTTTGAGTCGTGTAATGCAAAGTGCTCAAAAATAAAGTAAAATGTTACAATACTAATGTTCTGGCAAGTTTCGCGCCGCAGGTCGCCGCCGCCGCCGCGCGAAGCTGTGGCCAGGGGGTAGGGAGGCTATTGAGCGTAACAAAGGCTCTAAAGTGTTCGCAAGAGATCTGTCTATGGGGCAAAGCCAAATGATGAAGCTGAAGACTTCGCGTGTCATCTAAGCCTGAGCTACTGGAGGAAATCGAGGGGTTCTATAGACAGCTGTATACGACAATACGGACACCTGTCAGCCAAACTGCAACTGACCCAAGAGCTAGGCTTACCAGACACTACACCGAAGACATCCCGGACGTCAGCCTGTACGAGATTAGGATGGCTCTCAAACAGTTAAAAAACAATAAGGCGCCGGGTGATGACGGAATAACTGCTGAGCTTCTGAAGGCAGGTGGTACACCAGTCTTGAAAGCCATTCAGAAACTGTTCAATTCCGTCATCCCCGAAGGAACAACGCCGCAGGCGTGGCTTAGAAGCGTGGTGGTCCTCTACTTTTAAAAGGGTGAAAAAACCCTTTTAAAGAACTACAGACCCATCTCGATTCTGAGCCATATCTATAAATTATTTCCGAACAAGCTGGTTTTCAAAAAGGCTTTATAGTACCACAGACCACATCCACTCGCTACGGCAGGTTATACAAAAGACCGAAGAGTATAACCAGCCACTATGCTTAGTGTTCGTATGAGAAAGCCTTTGATTCGATTGAGACTTAGGCAGTGCTGCAGTCTCTTCAGAGGTGCTAAATTGACTACCGGTATATCGAGGTGCTGAAGTGCTTGTACGATAATTATGCCATTCTACGTCAGTCTGACTCCAGGTTCAGAACTCCAGACCAATCCAGCTGCAGCGATATGTAAGACAAGAAGACGTTATTTCTCCGAAACTGTTCACCGCTACACACTGGAGGATGTCTTTAAGCTTCTGGACTGGAAAGGACATGGCATCAACATCAATGTCGAGTACATTTCTCACCTTCGGTTTGCCGACGATATCGTAGTCATGGCTGAGACCTTGGAGGACTTCGGCACAATGCTCGATGACCTCAATAGAGTTTCCCAACAAGTGGGTCTGAAGATGAACATGGAGAAGACAGAAGTCATTTCGAACGCCCATGTAGTACCCACTCCAATAAATGTTGGGGACTCCGCTCTCGAAGTTGTAGACCATTACGTCTACCTGGGACAAACAGTCCAGCTAGGTAGATCTAACTTCGAGAAGGAGGTCAATCGTCGAATCCAACTTGGATGGGCAGCGTTCGGGGAGCTGCGCAACAGCGCAATATCTTTTCGTCCCAAATACCGTAGTGGCACCAGTGATGACTTACGGATCTGAGACGTGGTCAATTACGATAGGCCTCATAAGAATACTCAAAGTCATCCAAAGAGCGATGGAGAGGGCTATGCTTGGAGTTTCCTTGCGTGATCGAATCAGGAATGATGAGAACCAGAGTCACCAATATAGCCAGAAGAATCGCCAAACTTAAGTGGCAATGGACTGGGCACATTGCGCGTAGACCGAGGGCCGTTGGGGCAGAAAGGTTCGTGAATGGCGGCTTCCGGGTCGCGGGAAGCCGCTGGATGCGGGCAGCGCAGGACCAATCATTGTGGAGATCCTTGGGGGAGGCCTTTGTCCAGCAGTGGACGTCTTGGGCTTGTTTGATTAGTCTTGACGAGTACTTTGGTCCTAAATAGTATCCAGGGTCTGATGATGGAGCTGGAGGGTGGGCTATAGGAAATCCGTAATAAAACGACACAATCATCATCTCAGCTTTCGGCTGAGATGATGGAGTGCGAACCTTGGTACCGAAGTTCCAAATTTCGAATAATATGTTTCCGAAAGTTTGTAATGCCGAATAACGTAATAACGAATGCATGCCATGCCGAAACTCGCCATACCTTTAAAATATGACCACAACATTTAAATGAAAAATGTATTTTTTTATACTTTATTTTAAAAAATCTGTGATGATGGTGAATCGGATTTTTGATAAAATGGTCACTTCACATAAGAAATCATGTCCTTGTATTTTTTGTTAAATAAAATTAATTAAAGGCTCGCCGCTGTGGCTTTTTCATTTGGAAAATTATAAAAAAATTCTTTAAAAAAAAAAAAAAAATTAAATAAAAAGGCCCCCATTTTTAAACCGTAATTTTTTTTATTTTAATGATCACAAAAAAAATAAATTAAATAAAATGAGGTTAAAATTTTTATTTAATGATAAAAAAAAATTAAAATACATTAACAAAAATTTAAAAAGATAACATTTCTAAAAAAAGTTATTTTTTTATATTGTTTAGTGTATTTTTTTTCTATTCTTACCTTCCATCAAGTACCTATATAATAAACATACAACCACGTATACAAACTTTCGCATTAGGTACTATTAAGATCCTTACATAGGTATACACAAAGTTAAGTTGTTACAATTACAAGATTGTGCAAGGGGCACATAGTACAAAAATATAAGTAGGTACAATAAAGTAGCACTGCATAAATAATTAAATAAATTAAATATTAATTCATTCTTCTTTGCGACAAAAAATAGTTGTGGTCATGTTTTAAAGGTATGGCGAGTTTCGGCATGGCATGCATTCGTTATTGCGTTATTCGTTGTAGCAAACATTCGGTGTAAAATTATTCGTGGCTTTGATATTTCGTTATTACGTTATTCGGCATTACAAACTTTCGGAAACATATTATTCGAAATTTGGAACTTCGGTACCAAGGCTCGCACTCGAGATGATGATTATCTAGGGCGAAAGTATTCGTCAAGACGAATCAAACGAGCCCAAATGCGATGGGATTGTGTCGTTTTATTACGGATTTCTTATAGCCACCCTCCAGCTCCATCATCAGACCCTGGATACCATTTAGGACAAAAGTACTCGTCAAGACGAATCAAACAAGCCCAAGCTAGATGGGATTGTGTCATTTTATTACGGACTTCCCATGGGTACCTTCCAGCTCCATCATCAGACCCTGGATACCATCTACAGACTAAATACTTACTACGAATCATACGAGCCCAAAGGGTTATGTCGTATTATAACGGAGTTCCTATGACCACCTTCCATCTTCATCATTAGATCAGCTTCATGTCGTCATAATTTTACTCAATCGTAAACCGGGAAGTGTAACTTGCAAGATTTGATTACATACAATGGGACAGGTGAAAGAAAAAAATATAAAGTTTGTAATAAAATAGTTATCGAATCTTATGGAGAACCAAGCTCTTACTCTACATGCCCTAACTTAATACTCTCTTACTTTCATCATAGCGTATAGATTGCGAAGCGAAGTGGCAACAGCGCATATCAAAACCAACCAATCATGTCAAAAGGTGACCTCTGATTGGTCCATTTGAATCAGATCAACAATGGATGGAGCGGATTTGTATAAAGAATGCAATGAATAGTTCCTATTTGTGTCGCTAGAGGGTCAGCAATTGTTGATCAAATTGGAGCCACATTTGTATGCCGAATTATACATTAGATCAACAAAAACTGTTTTGATCAACAATTGCTAACTGATCAACAATTAACTGATGCTACAACCCGTCTGATCAACATTTGCCGTATGGGTATATCTATATATATATATATATATATATATATATATATATATATTGTCCGCTTTACGGCAAAAGTTGATCAGGCTGAAATATGCATTAAATGTTGATCCACCTTTAGAGGCTTGTACCCGCCATTTATTTTACACTTTGTGCGACTTTGTTGATCAATATAAACGTTGGGAGATCAACAAATGCCGCGAAAATTACGCCGATGCTGCGGAACGGCAACATCGCAAACTATAAGTCCCAACGTCTAGTAGCGCTTAAGTATCCTCAATATGTTTCTGAAGAAATCGCATAAGTTAGTACAAGGTATATTATTATTTTTTTAAACTAAAAATATCTACTTGATTAAAAAAACTGATACTTAATTTAATTGAAGAAAATAATACTAAGAATTAAAGTAGTAAAAAGTTTTTTTTTGTTATTGTTTATGTTTCTTTGTTAGTTTTATCTTGGATAAATCTTGAAGTTTGTAAAAGGCTAATAAAAATTAAAGCACGTTACACCTTTATTACTTCTCTTGCCGTCAAAATACCTATATAACACGCTTCTATTAAAAAATAATTTTGGTTATAATGTATCTAGGTATAAAATAGTATACTCGTTTTTTTGTCAGAATTTTTTTTTCACCTTTTAGTTCCTTTTATGAACAAGTAATAAAATCTAATAAAAAAAATCTATACTTTTAACTTTTTAGTATTTATGATTCGGGATTTACTACGGCGTAGTTTCCCCCCGAAGTCCATTGTAGGGGTAAGAGGGCTTCAGTACAACAGGGTTAGCCCTGGTACCCTGAGGCGCAACATTATTACTATGACATGTTTAATAGACCCTCATACCATTCATCCACCTCATCATCATCATCATCTCAGCCGAAAGACGTCCACTGCTGGACAAAGGCCTCCCCCAAGGATCTCCACAATGATCGGTCCTGCGCTGCCCGCATCCAGCGGCTTCCCGCGACCCTCACCAGATCGTCGGTCCACCTCGTGGGGGCCTGCCCACACTACGTTTTTCGGCGCGCGGTCGCCATTCAAGAACCATTTTGCCCCAACGGCCGTCGGTTCTACGCGCAATGTGCCCAGCCCATTGCCACTTAAGTTTAGCGATTCTTCGGGCTATATTGGTGACTCTGGTTCGCCTGCGGATCTCATCATTCCTGATTCGATCACGCAAGGAAACTCCAAGCATAGCCTTCTCCATCGCTCTTTGGATGACTTTAAGCCTTCTTATGAGGCCCATAGTTAGCTAGCGACCACGTCTCAGATCCGTAAGTCATCACTGGCAACACACATTGGTCAAAGACTTTAGACTTAAGACACTGCGGTATTTGGGACGAAAAGATATTGCGCAGCTTCGCGAACGCTGCCCATTCAAGTTAGATTCAACGATTGACCTACTTCGAAGTTAGATCTACCTAGCTGGTCTGTTTGTCCCAGGTAGACGTAATGGTCTACAACTTCGAGAGCGGAGTCCCCAACTTTTATTGGAGTGGGTACTACATGGGCGTTCGACATGACTTTTGTCTTCTGCATGTTCGTCTTCAGACCAACTTGTTCCACTTGTTGTTCATCCATCTAATCAAATAGAATTTACATTCATAACAAATGGAACGAAATTATTTTACTAAATCTGATGGGGTTGCACATGGATATTATCTAGGAGAGCGGGGTCCAAGTTCTTTAAGACCCGCCGCTCAAATCGAACCAAAAAGATTTCAGATTCCACGCTCAGGTTCATGGAAGAAAAACAAAAAATCGTTTTGCAGTCCGCAGATGATGCTTCCTGCTACCGGCGGCTCAATAGACAGATCTCAAAGTCTCTGAGTCGTGACATTCGCCAATTTAATATGGATCGTATTAAGGGCCTGGCCACAGCTTTGCTCGACGCGCGGCGCGACCTGCGACCAGCGGAATGTTGCCAGTAACCCATCGTTAACAGCTCATATATGTCCCCACCGAGAATTAAATATAGATTAAATTCACCCATAGTCAAAATTAATTAGAGAACTTTTTTTTTCATTTCTAAAATCCTGATAGAAAATGTAGGTACTACCGAAATTAAGGAATTGATTTAAAGGCATGAAATTACTCAACTATTGCTAAAAAGTTCAATTTTTATGCAAAACGTAACGTTTATCTTATTTTACTTAGAAAACGACTTCAACACTGTAATGTAGCACAAATAAGATTAAGAATACGTAAAAGTAATGTTTTGAGTCGTGTAATGCAAAGTGCTCAAAAATAAAGTAAAATGTTACAATACTAATGTTCTGGCAAGTTTCGCGCCGCAGGTCGCCGCCGCCGCCGCCGCGTAAAGCTGTGGCCAGGGGGTAAGGAAGCTATTGAGCGTAACAAAGGCTCTAAAGTGTTCGCAAGAGATCTTTCCATGGGGCAAAGCCAAATGATGAAGCTGAAGACTTTGCGTGTCATCTAAGCCTGAGCTACTGGAGTAAATCGAGGGGTTCTATGGACAGCTGTATACGACAATACGGACACCTGTCAGCCAAGCTGCAACTGACCCAAGAGCTAGGCTAACCAGACATTACACCGAAGACATCCCGGACGTCAGCCTGTACGAGATTAGGATGGCTCTCAAACAGTTAAAGAACAATAAGGCGCCGGGTGATGACGGAATAACTGCTAAGCTTCTGAAGGCAGGTGGTACTCCAGTCTTGAAAGCCATTTAGAAACTGTTTAATTCCGTAATCCCCGAAGGAACAACGCCGCAGGCGTGGCTGAGAAGCGTGGTGGTCCTCTACTTTAATATAATACATAGTATAAAAAACTAAAAAACACGCTTCCTGTCTGCCATATTGGATTTAAGTCACGTGACTTTTTTTTTCGTATTCTTGACAGCAAACACTTTCATTTGATACCCATATCATGGGGGTGGATTTCAAACAGCCAGTTCGCCATCTTAGGGAAGCCGCCATATTAGATTTGTAATGACGTTTCTTAGCTAGTCATGTATTGTCATCAAAACTCAGAGCGTGTGCAAAATTTCATCCTAATCGAAGACCGGAAAGTGGGTCAAATTAAGATTCCAAGATTTTTTACATACATATAATGGGGAGGCCGCCATATTGGATTTATAATGACGTTTCTTAGCTAGTCATGTATTGTCATCAAAACTCAAAGCGTGTGCAAAATTTCATCCTAATCGAAGACCGGGAAGTGGGTCAAATTAAGATTCCAAGATTTTTTACATACATATAATGGGGAGGCCGCCATATTGGATTTGTAATGACGTTTCTAAGCTAGTCATGTATTGTCATCAGAACTCAAAGCGTGTGCAAAATTTCATCCTAATCGAAGACCGAGAAGTAGGTCAAATTATAGTCTAACGAATCGTCTCGTGCGCAGGTTCGACGACTTCCAGCCTCCCGAACAAGCTGGTTTTCAAAAGGGCTTTATAGTACCACAGACCACATCCACTCGCTACGGCAAGTTATACAGAAGACCGAAGAGTATAACCAGCCACTATGCTTAGTGTTCGTATGAGAAAGTCTTCGATTCAATTGAGACTTAGGCAGTGCTGCAGTCTCTTCAGAGGTGCCAAATTGACTACTGGTATATCGAGGTGTTGAAGTGTTTGTACGATAATGCCATTCTATGTCAGTCCAACTCCAGGTTCAGAACTCCAGACCAATCCAGCTGCAGCGATATGTAAGACATGAAGACGTTATTTCTCCGAAACTGTTCACCGCTGCACTGGAATTGTCTTTAAGCTTCTGGACTGGAAAGGACATGGCATCAACATCAATGGCGAGTACATTTCTCACCTTCGGTTTGCCGACGATATTGTAGTCATGGCTGAGACCTTGGAGGACCTCGGCACAATGCTCGATGACCTCAATAGAGTTTCCCAACAAGTGGGTCTGAAGATGAACATGGAGAAGACAGAAATCATTTCGAACGCCCATGTAGTACCCACTCCAATAAATGTTGGGGACTCCGCTCTTGAAGTTGTAGACCATTACGTCTACCTGGGACAAACAGTCCAGCTAGGTAGATCTAACTTCGAGAAGGAGGTCAATCGTCGAATCCAACTTGGATGGGCAGCGTTCGGGGAACTGTGCAACAGCGCAATATCTTTTCGTCCCAAATACCGAAGTGTCGCCAGTGATGACTTACGGATCTGAGACGTGGTCAATTACGATAGGCCTCATAAGAATGCTCAAAGTCATCCAAAGAGCGATGGAGAGGGCTATGCTTGGAGTTTCCTTGCGTGATCGAATCAGGAATGATGAGATCCGCAGGCGAACCAGAGTCACCAATATAGTCCGAAGAATCGCCAAACTTAAGTGGCAATGGGCTGGGCACATTGCGCGTAGAACCGACGGCCGTTGGGGCAGAAAGGTTCTTGAATGGCGGCCGCGCGCCGAAAGACGTAGTGTGGGCAGGCCCCCACGAGGTAGACCGACGATCTGGTGAGGGTCGCGGGAAGCCGCTGGATGCGGGCAGCGCAGGACCGATCATTGTGGAGATCCTTGGGGGAGGCCTTTGTCCAGCAGTGGACGTCTTTCGGCTGAGATTATGATTATCTAGGACGAAAGTATTCGTCAAGACGAATCAAACGAGCCCAAATGCGATGAGATTGTGTCGTTATATTACGGATTTCCTATAGCCCACCCTCCAGCTCCATCATCAGACCCTGGATACCATTTAGGACCAAAGTACTCGTCAAGACTAATCAAACGAGCTTGGGCTCCCATTACTCCGGTCCCTCCCGGCTATATGGGATTGTGTCATTTTATTACGGACTTCCCATGGGCACCTTCCAGCTCTATCATCAGACCCTGGATACCATCTACAAAGTACTTATCGAAACGAATCATACGAGCCCAAAGGGTTATGTCGTATTATAACGGAGTTCCTATGACCACCTTCCATCTCCATCATTAGATCAGCTCCATGTCGTCATAATTTTACTCAATCGAAAACCAGAAAGTGTAACTTGCAAGATTTGATTACATACGAAAAAAAATATAAAGGTTGTAATAAAAAAGTTATCGAATCTTATGGAGAACCAAGCTCTTACTCTACGAGTACATGCTCTAACTTAATACTCTCTTGCTTTCATCATAGCGTATAGATTGCGAAGCAAAGTGGCAACAGCGCAAAACAAAACCAACCAATCATGTCAAAAGGTGACCTCTGATTGGTCCATTTGAATCAGATCAACAATGGATGGAGCGGATTTGTATAAAGAATGCAATGAATAGTTCCTATTTGTGTCGCTAGAGGGTCAGCAATTGTTGATCAAATTGGAGCCACATTTGTATGCCGAATCATACATAAGATCAACAAAAACTGTTTTGATCAACAATTGCTAACTGATCAACAATTAACTGATGCTACAACCCGTCTGATCAACATTTGCCGTGTGGGTATATCTATATATATATATTTGTACCTACACATCTAAATATTTATTTTTTATAAAACATTGCAAGTTTTTCTAGTGCTCGAGTTGCAGCAGCCCGAGGTTCGCGTTCAGGCTTTTCATCTTCATGGACTGAAGATGGACTAGCTCCCATAGTCATATTTCTATCACCCTCACACTCTGCGAACGCATCATCGTCCGTATCCACCGTTTCATCTCCAGCCTCTTCACTGGAACTACTGCTTTGCCTCTCAATCTTGTAACTGTGTTCACATTCCTTCTTCCCGCTAGTGGAAGGAAGAGGTGAGTCATCTTGATCGAATGACAACTGAGCAGATTTTAGTATGTGACGCCTATTGCGTCGATACAGTCGGCCTGAATTGTCCCTTAGGAAATAGGAACGTGGCTCTGGTGCTGGCTTCTCCACCTGCATGTATCGTCGGCGATCTCCGTCCACTACGATCACTTGCTCCCCTTTTTGTAACGGTGGCAACTCACGTGTATGTGCGTCATAGTACCGTTTACTTATTTCTCGGTTTTTTATTATATTATTATAGTCTTGTATATTTGATCGCTCCGGTTGTAATTTACTATCTGACGCCGGTAATCGGGTGATTAATCGTCGTCCCATAAGCAGCTGTGATGGTGAACTTATGCCATTTCTTGGGGTTGCTCTGTAGTTTAATAATCCGAGATAAATATCCGTCCCTGTGTCCAACGATTTGCAAATTATGTTTTTTACTATTCTTACTGCTCGCTCACTGAGCCCGTTTGACTGTGCATAGTTAGGCGATGATGTAGTATGCTTAAAACACCAAGTAGCACTAAACATCTTGAATTCTGATGATGCAAATGCGGGGCCATTGTCTGTTATTAGCTCCATCGGTATACCGTGTCTGGCGAACTGGTCTTTCATCGCTATTACGACTGTACGTGTTCCTATATTAGTCACTGGACTTATCTCTATAAAATTCGAATAGTAATCGACTAATAATAGGAAATTCTTTTGTTTATATGTAAATATATCAGCTCCAACTTTTCGCCACGGTAAATGAGGTACCTCGTGAGGTATCATGGGCTCCCTGCGCGGGCGCGGCGCGTGTTCAGCGCAAGTGGCGCAGGCGCGCACCGCTCGCTCGATGTCCACCGACATACCGCTCCAAAACATGACGTCACGCGCGCGTCGTTTGCATCGGTCGATCCCCAAATGTCCCTCATGCACACGTGATATCATTTCTTTTCTTAATTCAGCCGGTATGAAAATTAAATCGTTTTTTAATATTAATCCGTCTATGTATTCATATTCTCCCCGAGACGCCCAATGTGATTTTACAGTTTCGTCTACGTCTTTATTATATCTTGGCCACCCGTTTCTTATATAGTGTATAATATTCTGACTTTCTTGGTCTCTTTGGATCTCATCTCTAATAATTTTTAATTTTTCGTCACTGAAGGGCAGGTTTTCTATTAAGAAACATGTTTGACTTTCCACTTCAGTGGTGACTCTGTCGTGCATCAGCTCGGGCAGTGCGGCCCTGGACAAGGTGTCCGCCACATACATGTAGGTACTTGCCCGGCTTGTACACCACCTCAAAGTCGTAACATTGGACTCGCAACATCATTCTCTGGAGGCGTGCAGGGATTGCATCCAATGTTTTTTTGAATAGCGCTTCGAGTGGTTTATGGTCTGTTTCGACTACAACACTGCTTCTTCCATATACGTACTGGTGGAATTTTTCCATTGCGAAAACTATTGCAAGCATTTCTTTCTCTATTTGTGCATAACGTTTTTGTGTGTCAGTAAGAGTAAGCGACGCATACTCAACCGGGCGGCCCTCCTGCAGCAAGGCCGCGCCCAGCGCCGTGGCGCTCGCGTCCACCGTGACGAGCACGGGCCGCTCGGCCGAGTACAGCGCCAGCACGGGCGCGCTGCACACCGCCGCCTTCAGCCGGCCCACCGCCGTCTCGTGCACCGCGTCCCACACCCACGCATTGCCTTTTTTGAGCAAACCGCGCAGTGGTGCAGCTAATTCCGAATAATTTGATATAAATTTTGATAAATAGTTAATCATACCTAAAAACCTCTCTAAAGACGGCTTATCATTTGGAACCGGCATTTCAATAATTGCCTTTAGTTTGTTTGTGTCTATTTGCATACCTCTTGCACTAAAAGTATGTCCCAGGTATGAAACTTGCTCCACACAAAACTCGCACTTGTCCTTGTTAAATTTTATCCCTACTTTGCGAGCTCTATCTAGTAATTGCGCCAATCTACTATCATGTTCTGCCTTTGTAGCTCCCCACACAATTATATCGTCTACAAATGAGTCTACTCCCTCTATATCCTCTAACAACTGTCGTATTTTTCCATGGAATACCTCACTTGCACAATTAATTCCATATGGCAACCTTAGAAACTGATATCTCCCAAAAGGCGTGCCAAACGTGCACAAATCTGCACTATCCTCGTCAAGTTCAATCATCCAGAAACCTGAGCGAGCATCCAACTTGCTAAAATACTTAGCACCAGTTAACTTAGTCGCAATCTCAGTTAGCGCTGGCAACGGATAGTGCGCCCGGCGCACAGCTTTATTCAGTGGACGCGGGTCCAGACAAACACGCAGGCTGCCGTCTTTCTTTACTGGTAGAACTATCGCATTAACCCATGCCGTTGGATGCATTACTTTTCTAATTATGCCCATTCTTTCCATATTTTCTAACTCCTGTTTTAATTTGCCTCGAATGCCTATCGGTATTTTTCTTACTGGGCACACAGAAGGACTTGCATTGTTTTGTAACATAATTTTGTATTTTCCTGGCAGTTTACCAATTCCATGAAATAAATCTTCATAGTTATCAACATTTACAGTATGAATTCGTTTAATTAGGTTTAATTTTTCACAAGTATATTTTCCTAAAACATTTTGACATTCATCCCTAGAAATAACAAAATCAATCGTATAGCTTTGTTTTTTATACAACCACGATAATTGGCAAGTTCCTAAAATTGGAACTAAATTTCCACAAAACGATTGTGCTCTAATTTTAGTTGATTTAATATCATTTAAGGTCTTACCCAACTTTACAAATTCATTTAATGATAGTACGTTAAGGTCTGAGCCGGTGTCAAGTTTAAAATTTACTTGCCTACCATTTTTTTGTAAAATTAATTCTTGATACCACTTACTGTCTTTACGCCCTAAACATCCGTCCAAGGTAGAAACATAAAATAACTCACTGTCCGAGTCATCACAATAGTTCTCCTCTTGCAATTCGCACACTTGCCTGCTGTTTCTCACAGGACACATTTTTTTAAAATGACCTTTATTATTACACAAATAACACTTGGCCGATCTCGCAAAACACTTTTCACCAATACCGTGTAATACACCGCAAGCTTTACACATAATACGATTGGTGGAATCGAACCCAGCACGATTCGATGTGCTGCTCCCGGCTACACCGCGTGAGTTGCCGCCGGCGCCGCCGCCGCTGTATCGCGGAGTACGCCACGTACTCCCCCCGCCGCCGCCGCCGCCGCCTCGCTTCGGTGCACGCGCACCCGATAGTGCATCGATCGATCCATGTCGTTCTACTGACTTTGTCTTCTCAATGTGGCGGTTCTCTTCGTTCGATACCTCGCTTGCCTGACAAATCCTTACGGCTTTTTCCAATGTCAAGTCATCAGTGCGAAGAAGTCTGTCACGTACTGCTATGTCTAGTAGCCCGCAAACAACACGATCACGTATTAATCCCTCCTCTAGGTTCTCAAACTCGCAGTACTTACTAAGTAAGCGCAATGCTGTTACATAAGCATCTACGTTCTCGCCGTTTAATTGATTCCGAGTAAAAAAACGAAATCTGGCCATTGTTGTATTTTGCTTGGTCCCGAAATGCTCATCAAATTTTTTTATTAGTAAATCTATGTCATCTTCCGATTCTGTGTCCTTGAACTTAAAAGTCGAGAAAATATCGTAACCATCCGCTCCCACAAGGTTAATTAGCAAGCTCGCTTGTACTGGTTTCTTTTCTTGGCTAACTCCAGAGGCCTTTATGAAAACCTGGAACTGCTTCAGCCACTTCCTCCACGCATCCGCCCGACTCGCCGGCCCGCCTTCTAGCACCAGCTCGGACGGTGGCCTTGCGTGCTCCATTTATAAATTTCTCTCTCGCGACACTTAGGTAACCACACTATCGCGATAAACTCGACTAAACTGAATATTACACTTTAATTTTGATTTATTTACCGCTGTCACCATGTAGTAAAACCAGTGTTAGACCAAGACTGACTTTATTTATTTTAAGGTAGTCCTATTATATAGATTTTTATCGCGATAAACTCGACTAAACTGAATATTACACTTTAATTTTGATTTATTTACCGCTGTCACCATGTAGTAAAACCAGTGTTAGACCAAGACTGACTTTATTTATTTTAAGGTAGTCCTATTATATAGATTTTTATAAACTACCTTACAGTATTTTATGCACAATATAACAATTTGCTTTTAAATATTTTGGAAATTGTTACATATTTAACGTTACATATTATTAATTATAAATTAATATTTTTTTAAAAAAAGGAATGAACAAAAAATGCTGATTTACTGCAGACCCCGTTGCCCTTTTCGCGAGGCTGGGTCCAGTCCAGCGATGCAGGATGGCTGGGAGGTGGAGGAGTTTAAGTGAGTCAAATAATATGGTTGAGCCCGGCGATGGCTGACCCATACGTCAAACCAGTGAACGTGGTGCTGCTTGGGGGGACTGGTCTGCTCTAGTCGATTGCCGGTTGTTGTGCATGTGATAGATTTTTTGGTTATATAGTTTAGTTTTTCTACTTTGATTGGTTGCCTTCCTTTAATTGTATATTTCGTTTGCACTCTTTGTTATATTAATAAAATTGTAAAAAAATAATAATTTATAATTTTGTAAAAATATTTTGAAAAGATGCAACGTCTGTGGAGTGTCTTCCGGCGAGTTCTTCTCCACAGAAGACAGCCAAATTGTGAACTCGCCTCGACGTCGAAAAGTGATTTGTTACTTTTTGACTTTTTTGACTTTCGACATACTATATTTTTTAAATATTCTTGGTTGTTTACTACAATTTATATTGCACAGTTCACGGGTTTATCCGAGCACTTGATACGGGAAGGTAGATTGGATCGACATCTCAAGCAACAGTATGCTGCACAAAAGTGGAGTGGGGTAGAAATAATGTGAGTAAGTAAAGTGTTTGCTGCTTGTTTATAATCAATTAGTTAAAACATGACCTATATTAAGCACTTCTATGTATTGTTCTCATAAATAAACGTTTTGTCTATCTACCTATCTAATTCATATGGAAGTGTCCTGGAAAAAAGAAACCGATTTTAATTATTCCGTCAGTTAGATTGTCGAAAAAAAATTAACACTTTTTTTTTTCAATTTGGCTAAGATATATCGCAACAAAAATGTAGGAGAAGAGTGCTATGACGTCCCTTTTTCCGTACAATTTGTATGGCGGCGTGTCGTCACTGGAAATTTCACAGTGGTGTATCGTCAGCATTTTTCGTTTGCCAGACAAAAAAAAAGTGTACACATTATTTTTTGTAATCTAACTGATGGACTAATTCGATTTTTTAGGACACTTCCTTATTGTAATATCTTCTAAAGCTAGCGTACTCTGTCTATATAGATGTGTTGTCCGCGCCCAAAGACAAAGCCGATTAAGTCTTCATCCAGCGCGAGTGCAATGGTAAACAAAGATCTCCCGCAAACTGCCGGTAATATTTTATTGCCTTAATACTCGTACACGCCGCCGACGCCGCCGCCGCCGCCGCGCCGCTTCCCGCTTCCAGGAGCGTTCAAACGAAGACAGCCACAGTAGGGAACGCCACAATCAACACCTTACCAGCTTAGTAGTACATTACACTTCAAACAGTTTTTGTTTGTAATGCAAAAAAAAATATTATTTTCAATACATTTAATACAATATTTTACTACTTTGTAATTCTTTCACGGTTGTTGATCATGATGCATACAATTGCAACAAAATATAAATTTAGGGCACCCTAAAAAACAAAAACCATGGTAAATCTGGTAGCAGCCCATATTAATGTCGATGATGAAGGGTTCGAGCCTACCCTGATATCAGGGTGAATAGGCCTTAGTCGACCACCACGATGGCCCAATGCGAGTTGGTCAACTTCACGAAAAACCTTTGAATTACTTTGCAGGTGAATGCAGGTTTCCTCACGATGTTTTCTTGATTTATTCAGAAGAAAAATTGCAACTGAACAAAAGTGGACGTCTACTGGCTGAAATAATGATGATTATAATGCACAGTTTTCTAGCTAGTTATGAATAAATAAACGAGGTAGTGTATTAAAATAACTAGCTTCTTAGTTTATGCTCAATCTACTACTTCATAACAACTATTCTTCTCTACGCGGGTTGATTAATGTGAAAAGATGAGCTCGTTACACGAAACTAGAAAATAATTGAACAATTGAATGTTCATTACGTAGCCAATACGGAGGAAAGTGTACTTTAAATATTTGTATCATATTAGCTAAGCAATGTATATCGAATTCCACTTATAGTTTGTAAAATAGTGACTTCGCGGAGCGCAGGTGGTTACAGGGGGAGGCGAGAGAAAGACGGAGTTAAATAATTAGCAGTTGCGGCGGAGTACCTGCATGATTGACAAACCCGCTCACTGTAATTACAACCGGGAGACTCCCTCTACCCACATTTGACGGTAGTCGGGTGGTAGTGCGCCGTCCTTCGAAGCACAAGGTCGTGAGTTTGAACCAGGACGAACATATGTGAAATGAGCACTACCCAGATAGCCCTGAAACTATTTCGCATCTCAGATTATTGTGGTTCTTAGATATGTTGGTATATATGTCGCAGTCATCTGGTTAAACGTTGCACTCAATAACTTGACTAGTCCTACTTCAGCTATTTAGTTGGATGCCGGAATTAAAAAAAAAGTAGCCTATGTACAGTAGCCAGCACATGCGGCTGTACATGTTGACCTTGAGAGCGCCCGTATTCCGTAGCGGTAGGGGTGAATTTCGTAGTGCGAGTGTCCAGCCGCATGTGCTGGCTTCTGTACATTCCCAAGGTCTATTCTATCTTTCTATCAAATATCATCAAAATAGGTTCAGTAGTTTTGGCGTGAAAGCGTAACAAACAAACAGACAGAAAGAGCTAATTTCACATTTATAATAATACTAGGGATTAATAGGAATAAAAGAAATGTTTTATTTTTCAAGTAAGTATGTATTTATTTTTTATATTATTTAATTATAATATTTATCATCATTTATAGAAGCTTCTGACGAAAAAGCTGGTGGCAGGGAGGAGCGATCGTTGTAGAGATCTTTGGGTGAGGCCTTTGTCAAGGCGACCTCCTCATTCTTACTGGGGAGCGACGGTCACCGAAGTTCTTGTCTATCACAGCAACCCTTATTACTGCCTCTATCGGCGGGGTCTCGGGCCCGTAATGGAGAATCACTACGGTATTAATATTGGCGCATTAGCACGGGTCATACGTCAAAGGCCATCCCTACCCATCACTTCGCCCTTCCACCGCCGAATTAACTGGAAATTAACTACAAATTGAGTACACCGCCACTACAAGGCAATTAGGGGCGCGACTCAGGCGAAATTGTTATCGGCTCACTCATGCTTACAATCTTTAGTGAGTGGCTCAGTGTGAACATGCAAATTATATGAAATCATCAAGGTGAGGGGAATGCCTCTCTAATTGATTGTTCGGGATGTAATAATAAGGTGCTGGTAATTAAAAGCGGTATTTTTATTTTGTATCGATCATTACGTCATTTGTGTTATAATAAAAAGTATTATAAACCGACGGACACTCATGAAATGTTTGAGTATTTTCTTCGAATCGTAGTACCTAGCGGCATAAAAAAATTTATTGACTTCTATAAGAATAAAAAAGTACTTGTAGATATACAAGTCAATACAAGATGGTTTGTATTTTTGTGTCATAGTGTAACACGTTAAACATTTGTGTAAAAATGCAGTATATATTTAAGATAGTAATAAAGAGAGGTCGATAAAAGTTAATGCTCCTTCCAACTGATATCGCATTCGGTGCAGAACTGGATCCAACTGATTCTTTAGCATTCTTCGGCGATGCCATTCGGATTGCGATCACTGCTCTCGTAGTATTAGTGTAGCATTTGTCTACGTCGTAGCCATGCGCTACGGGCTACGAAAACAATTCCCTTTGATATGAAGAGGAGATTGCTCGGGAATTTTTATCTTCTTTGATGAATAGTTATAACGAGAGCTTTTAACTTGGTTTATTTCCATTTTAAAATATTGAATTGTTTAATTTTAATATTTAAAATAATAAACAAGTATTTACCCCAAAAGATGTTGTAATGAGGTGAATATTCAGAATTAGGTATTTACTTTCCAAATAAAGTACAATAAAACCTAGCAAGAATAAGGTTAGTGTCAACTATAGCGATACAAAAAATGAGCAATATCTGAAATGGGGCGACCGCTGTCCATTTCTGAGACAGCTTAACAGACGCACACTTACAGAGAAAAAAATATCACTACAATATTCTTGTACTATTTTCTGTTAATAAGAATATATTTTTTCTCTTATTTTAACAACATTTATATTAATTGGTTTTTTTAATATTTAGATATAGCTATCCTTGTTAAATTTAATTTTAAATGTACTGTTATGTATCTGGTTGTTTTGTACATATTGATTTGCGTCTAAAATGTAATTTTTGTAAATAAAGAAAACGTTTTGGATCTGTTCAGAAAAAGTAAACATGCGCTAAACGCGTATCTATAAAACTTGTATAAAGAATATCATAGAGATTTTTGACGTGTTCACTTAAGAGTTCGTTGTTTATCTATTGTGACCTTAATAACTCAAATCGCATTGCTAAAAACATTTAACAGTTAACCTGTGAATCAAAGATAAAAAGAAAGCAATACTGAAATACATGAGATGTATATCTGTAGTAAAAGTTGGCACGCACTCTGTGATCTATGGCGGGGGTGTTATGGCGGCCATCGCGTTAACGTCTTACTAAGCGGCTAACTTCTGCCCGACTATTGCTGTAATCCACAAGCGATTGCCACTCATTTATTGCCCGGATAAGGTCGCTTTTACGGTGACAGGAGGAGAGGGGAGCCGTTTAATATTTACGCAATTTCCTGTTTGGTTGCCTGGAAGAAATTGCTACTTTAGCAATAAGGCCGCCTATTGGCTCATTGTCTCACACTTATTAAAATTGTAACTGTCCTATTGAATACTGGTGTCAATAAAGAATATTTGTATTGAATTGTATTTGTGGGGAGAGCGACCTATGCTGGGAATTTAGGAACTACTACCTACTTATGTATTCTGTTCCTATATAATTATGTAACTGAATTGATAGTAATGCAATTTTAACAGCACCAAAAAAAGGTAATAAGTACAATAAAGATAGATTTTTTGTCTCTGTCTGCATTACACAGAAAATAAAAAAAAGCAGTTTAGTTTAATATTATTCACAATTGATTTACGTAGTTTGTACACCTAGCGTAATTGGCAGAATAGTATTTTCAATTGAAATATTGGAATTCAGGGATATTTACGGGGGACCGTATTCTTGTATTCACACTAAATGAAATATTATTAACCATTATATAATTAATGTTATGAAACAGAATAAAAAAAGTGAAGTTTAAGATAAATTCCAAATCGCTTCCGCTCTCGCCAAGCGCTCACCAGATCCTCCCATGTTCAGTGTCAGGGGAATAGCCGCGCATCGCTCGAACGACCCGCTCCCTCCTTTATGGCCACACTATTGACTTATGTCTGCTCACTTATGGAGTTACTAATGTGTTCCTATTTATTGTTGAATTGTTTCCCATTTACTAAACTATAACATTGATAATTTAGTTATTTTTTATTATTACTAATAATATCGATTGCGTGAGTAGGCCCCGACTAGAGCACGGCCTATATTTGATGATAATAAAGTAAGTAGGTAGGCCAACACAAGGTGGACCGACGATCTGGTGAGGATCGTTGTGGAGATCTTTGAGGGAGACCTTTGTCTAACAGTGGACATCTTTCCGATGACGGTAAATTTACATTGTTATCGGTTTTTTCACTGCATTATTTGTCATTGACTATGACCAATACACTGTTTAGAAAATAAGGTCTGATGATTTACCTGGGAATTGTTAGATATTTAAGTCCTTCCGGATCCACTGCTCAAATAAGTTGCTCAACTCCATAAAGTTGCGCAGAGGGAAATACCAACAAAAAATGGGTAACAATGGGTATTGGCTCACCGATATTAGTAAAAGTACATACTTCATACCTAATAACAAGGATGTTATTATAAGTACTACCGTTAGTACTTTTGTCAGAAATGTGTCAAGTCATAACAAGACATTTTATAACATCAGTTTGTGGGTACAGCTTTTCATGGAAAATTTTATGTTCCAAACTTAATTTTTTCTATTTATACTCTAAGGTTCCAAAGTATAAAACCTTAGAGAATAAAAAAAAAACGTTAGTTGGTTTTTACTTTTATCGACCAAAAGCGAGTTGGTCCACTTCACACATTAATAAATTATTTTTTAAAAGGAAGGGGTGAAAAGATAGCTATCTTAGGTCTTAACCGCAGTGCTGCGCTATTGATGTTATACAGAGCAGATAAAAAGGCATTTTCATTTTAATTTTTATTATTTTGAGAGCAATTCTACCTTTAATCATATTCAAAAGTTATAAGGCTTTACGGGTGTAATTTAGTGAAGCTCCACAACTACGTACCCACTTAAGACTTTGTTTATATCGCGTTCTGTTAAGGTTCGTAATTTGAGAAAATTATCTTCATTCTAACAAAATTCATTATAACCAAAGCACCGTGTGACATAGTAATGTTTTTTATTGCTTCTTTATTAAATTTCAGTCAAAGACGTAGTGTTTGCTTAAATTATGGCTTACCTGTAATTACCTTTCATGTTCTTCTGTTTTGGTTATGTAAATATAACGATGATTCTTACAAGTGTAAAACTATAACGTAGCAGTGAAAATAAACTTTCAGCTAAACAGGAAGGTAGCACCGAGAGGTCTAAAACAGCAGGCTGTAAAAAGTTACCGGCTTTACGACTTGCACCGTGTGGTATAACAGCTGATGCATTTTATACACTTGTTGCCACTTTTAGGAACAATTTTATTTCTACGTCGTATGTATGTATGTGTTTCTAAAGTATATAAGTCCTCCATAGGAGGGAAGCGTGTCCACCACTTTATGGTGAATAAGTTTTAACCAATCACTCCAGTCTAGCCATATATAGCAGTTATTATTATTGGATGGATATAAGTATCACAATTAGCATGAAGTATTCATGTACGAGTATATTTGCATGAATAGTTTTTTAATAATTATTATTTTCCTATACGACCAATCAGATTTTATATAACCGGTATATTGGTAATTTTATTCAAGAGAACCTAGATTTATTGACTAATTAACGAGCAAAATTAATTTAAAACAATGGACCTTGTCATCGGGAAGAAAATATAAGTAAAGATGGAGAGTATATAACTTTCATGTTCTTTATTAGCTACCTCATCTTCTTCAGTGTTGCCACACCTAAAAGAAGCGTCAAGGGTGTGTCAGGGGGTGAAGCAGGGGGTGTATGTGACTAGGAGATGCAAGGGGAGGGCGACCCACGTATGCGTTACAGTGTGTGCAAAGTGCAGTTGACTCGCTGAAGTTGCAATAAAACTTGCCTCCGGCGAGGCGTCTGTGGGCGTTTGCTCCAAGTTATAAGACATGGGATTCATAATAAGCAAATCCCCTGTGCAAATCCCTATTAATAACTAACTGAAGACCTATAATTGAATTTGATATAAATAATAAGAATGAATAATATTTAAAACATGCCTCAAAAAATAAAGTTATGTGGTAAATTCAGAAAGTTACACCTTTTGCTCTTTGTATATTATGCATTTTCTTTGTATTTCCACTTTTCTATTACCTACAGATGCGAAACGAAAGCATGATTGATAAAGCATCACATGACTTAAGAGAAAACCGTATCTTTTAAAACACGACACCAACAAGAAGATTTAAGTTGTTCTGGCTTCCCATAGCACAGGATTTCCTAGTTTGGGGGCCAGGAACACAGTAGGTATGTTATGTTATTACTATCTAGGAAAATAAATTACTTTTTTATTTTTTGTTCTAAAGTGGGGAACCACGCTGTACTTCATCAAATCTCGAGCGGCTTGTGACGTGCACCGCCGCCGCCGCCTGCGCTCAAAGCAGCAGCAGCAGCCCAACTTGTGCGGAGAGTTTCCAGTCGCAGGCACACCTCTCTAATTGGGTAAATATAGGAGCGGGAAGTGGCGTGGGCGCACCCTGCTCGCGCCGGAATCAGCGCGCGGTGTCACGCACCGGGAATATAGAGTCGTGTAATCCAGCAGGAATTCTAATTCTAACACACTATTATTAACTTGATTAACTAATTTATTCAGTTTTCACGATTCTTCCCAAGATAATACATCTAGAATGTTCCAAGAATACTAAATCAACTGAAGAGTCAAGCGAAGCGGCTCCCACCTTTCTGGAAGAGTCAATTCAGTATTCAAAAAGAATATAATTTACTAAATATACGGCTTTACCGCCAGTTCTAAATCAAAGGAGTTGCATATTCAATTATACAAACTCCACAATACTAATGACTTGCTGATGAAAACTCAGTGCATAAAATCCCTACTTCCCTACTAATATTATAAATGCGAAAGTAACTCTGTCTCTGTCTGTTACGCTTTCACGCCAAAATCACTAAACCGATTTTGATGAAACTTGGAACGGAGATAGAATAGACTTTGAAGACGGACATAGGCTACTTTTTACCGCAGGAAAATACCTCATCCCCACGGGAAAGACTGTAAGCGCGAGCGTAACCTTGGGGCGAAAACTTGATAAAACTTGGTATCTATACCAATCTGTATATCTCTATACATCTATAGACCGAGGAGATGGATATAAATAAGCTATCTTTTACCGCGTGAAAATTTCTCATTACCGCGTGAAAATTTCTCACTCCCATGGGAAAAATGGCAGCGCGGGTGGACAGTTTTGATGGAACTTGGTACAGAGATAGAATAGATCTTAAGGATGGAATAAGACTACTCCTTATATCGCGGTAAAAGTATGTCAGCCGGAAAATTTTGGTGAAACTTGGTTATTATAAGCTATAATTATAATTTTAGGGAGGGATAGAGGCTACCTTATACCGTGGGAAAACATCTCATTCCCACGGGAAAAACCGAAAACCAACGCGGGCGTAGCCACGGTCGGGCAGCTAGTATACCTATATAGGTACCCAACCCACATACCTATTACAAAAATTTTACTTACTCTCTTCTCTTCAAGACTTTGAATAATGAATTAAAATACCCTCTATGTGGGTTTATATTACCTACCTAAAAACTGGCAAAGTAACAAAACAGTTCACAGAGCAATTAACTTATTTCACATAATTTCTTCACCTAGCTGCACGTAAAAACAGCACCTACTTAAAATTCAAGCCTTTGATGCCAAAACAAATTCCAGTTACCTTGCTTCGAGAAGAAACGGATAAAATGTTGTCTCTATCACTATGGTGGAGGGTGTAAAATGCAGTGGCGTTAAGGCAGTGACTTTATCGCGTTTTACAAGCGTTTTTAATAATGCGCGAGACATGTAAATTCGGGCTAAGTTTTGCAATAAAAGTTGTAGTGAGCGGCATACCCAACTCAGTTCAGGAGCCCGATCGCTTATTCCACACAGCGAAACTGGTGTCTGGGCTTGCTTGCTCTTATCGATTTAATTGATATCTTTACCAAATAATCAATCTTTACTAATATTAATACTACGTTTTTTATTGATGAATTATAATTGACTTAAATTATATTATTATTGTATTGTATTTGAGAACTTTTTTTCAAAAAATCTTTACTAAAGGTTTTCAATTACCAATAGATGTTTAAAAACTCTAAGTGTAGGTCACTGTCACAGATGCACTAAAAACACTAAGATAGATGTAAATATGTACCGAATTTTTCAGGTTTTTTGCAAGGCATTCTACACCTATGGCATAACTTAGAGAGCTTTCGACGCTCTGTTAATTTTAAATAAGTCCTTTCAATATTAATGACGAGCTCCTTTAAAAAAATAAAATTTTAATAAACATGCAAGGTGTAAAATATTTAAGTTTCAAAACGTTATACAAGAACTTCACTTTTGAAAGATTACATACGAGTCTGCTGTACATTGACGTCTCTGCATACTGATGTCCATATTCTCTCTTTGTAAAACAGCAATGTACAGATAACTCGCAAGAACGCATCTAAGTGTGAGGTGGGAGAGTATTTAAGTTCAGGTATTACCATGTACAGTGGAGTACGTGCTGTGAAGACTTTACACAGTTGGTTCTCTTGGAGCAGCAAGTTTAATACCGAAGGCTTTGACCCCGCCGTCTGTCTGTAAATTAACTTACAAGTACCAATGAGAATTTAAAGTGTGTGCTAAAATTTGAAGTAAAAGTGTAATTTATTTTATTTTGTTGCAGAAAAGTTAGCGCTCTAACGCCACTCCCACACATCTAAATTATATTCTACGTATCTGTATTTTCTTCTCTTACATAGAGAATATTTTTTTCTTTAACCATAAAATAAATATCATGCGATATTTTAAATATTATGTAATTATTATTTATATATGTATTTTTGTCTCTATTTATGTATTTTTGGTTCCTATCAAACCCGAACCATTCGGTTCGAAATCCCACTGTGTCCACCATTATACCTTTTACACTTGTACAACGACGTGTTTTATTCATTAAGCTTTTTGGTTCTCAGCCTTTAAAAGGCTCCTTCCACGTCGCAATCAGACTGAAGAATCTTATGCAAATCAGTTAAATTACCAACTTCCTTTGTTAATTTGTGGAAAAGGATTAGTCGCTCTTTCTTTCCTAATTATGTTGAGAAAAGAAAACATCTTCTAGCATCTGCTATGGTTAACAGCTCATATGAGTATGTCCCCAGAAGCACTTAAGCCTACCCGAAATCAGTGCGGGGAGGTCAACTGCAGGTAAATTTTCTTCACGATGTTTTCGTTCAATGTGGAAGTGCGACCGACGGATAGTGTGAGTGTTGTGTGCCGTTTTTTGTAATACACAAAATCAAGAGAGGGTAGATGAAGACGAATGCGCCCGCTGTCACTATATAGCAGTATCCACATCGCAGACTTACGGTGTAGGACAACATCGTGAGGACACCTGCACATACTTGCGAAGTATTTCAAGGGTTGTGTGTGAAGTTGACCAACCTGCATTGGGCCAGCGTCTCGACTAAGGCCTAATCCCCATGATTTCAGGATAGGCTCGAGCCCCTCGGTGGGGACATTTATAAGCTGTTAATGATAAAATAGTCTGCTGCTTCGGTGTTACATTGCCAAAATGGCTATGCTTACTCGTAGTAGGCGAGAGAGTGCTACAGACACAGACAGACTACACAGACAGACACAGACAGAGAGTGTTACAGGCTTTTGGTAGCAGTAGAAGTTAACTAGCGTCCATTTGCCTACAAAGATATAGAAGCCCTTGTGGCCAAGTAAGTTTGTCGCTAGTATATCATGAGGGAAAAGGGATCACGCCTAACCTTACCAATGATAAACGGTGACAAAACCATACTTAACTACGCTCACACCTACAGATTACACACAATAAACACATCATCAAACTGTGTTCAATATCGGCGGTGTTGGGGTGTTCATCAAGCAACAATTATTTACCTACTCAGCTTTTAGTTTTAGTTCCGAAGTTTCCGGCTCAAGTCTATAATCGAGTGCATCCGACGATGCTTGCTCGATAGTTCGGACGCCAAACTTATATGTGTTCCTAATTACACCGGCCAACCTCCTATGGCCGTGATTTGAAATTGAAAATATCTTTTCTACTGTCCACTTTCTTAACTCTTATTCGTCCACTTTCCTATTTTGTACATAGTATGTTTGTTTCTGACTAACTTAGTTTTTTCTTTTGTAATTGAACTAAATATTTTACAACTCAAAAAATTTCGAGCAACTTTTCCAAAGAAGCTTTCGGTGTAGTTTACACGGGCAAAATCTTACAAACAAAGCAAAATTTTAATCATACAAATAAAATAAAGAAAAGCTTCGTGTCTAAATTGACATTTCGAGGTACCATTTACCCTTAACATTCACCGCCTCTAAATCCGAACTTAAAAAATACAATACCGTCATCTCAAGTGGGCTGTTATTGTAATAATCCCGCGTCTGTCCGTCTGTCCGTGTGACGCGGGTTAAGCCGCGGCCACCGGCTACAGGGCCGCATTACACAAACCTACAATTTACAAAATACAATTATAGTTCGGAGTATATTGCCTAGTCTATATGACAACAACAACATTCAACAAATTTGAAACTAACCGACTACGCAATGAAAATTAAATAGTGCTAGTAATTTCTAAATTGTAGCAACTTGTAATGGCCCTCAGCAAGCAGCGCGGCGATACAAACATACTCGCAAACAGTTAGAGCAGCTTCCATTGGAGAATTGTTTTACTAGATTCGGTTACATTACAACTAGGATGCATTATTATATAGAAATTATAATGTTTAGTAACACAGGTCCATGCTTTGGTCTATGATAGTTTACTTTGATGTCAATATTTGGCAGAGAGGTGGCCGATGATTTCCCACCTCTCTGCCAATATACGTATTTCCCATCAGAACGGTTCTCTTCCCAAACACACTCTATTTTGACAACTCCACTAGCTAAAGACATTTGAAAACAAAGTAATAAATTTTTTGTTTGAGTCTTTCGCGCTTAATATACATTATTACGAAAATAATAAAGCATGAAAAACTAACAGTTACTCTCCGACATGAACACAAAAATCTATTTTTTTCTGTTTTATCGATCGCATATCGATAAAACATATCGTAGAGAAACATTAAGTTGAAGGTTTATCGAATCGAAGCAGTATTTTGTTACAAGAACAGTTCCGGTTAACTGAAAGTCTATTTGATGCATATGAGACGTACTTGATGTGATTGTATGAAATAAACGCTAAACTGTCAGTCGAAAATTCTTTTGAACAAACATTTATGTTGAAAAACCGTATGGAACTGAAAAAATGATACGCATTTTTAAATATGTTTTTTCGGGATTATTAAAACAATGTCAATATTGTATTTCTTATTTTTTTTCTACTATATTGTGCTTGTAGAACCTTTTCCATTGCAAAAAAAAGAAAATTTCAGGTACTTATAATTAACATTTTTAATAATTTCCGACATATTCAAGTGCTTTGTTTTGGCATGATATTAACTTGTTTGTTGTATTTAGTACAGAAGATTTTTTTTGTGTGAATCTTTAGTTGTGGTAGGATTAAAGACAACGTGAGTTTCTTTGACAGAAATGATATTATTAGACGTTGCATTGCTATAAAATCTATTAATTAATGTATTTTTAGAGAAATTTGTATTTTCAAAATTTTCAAATATTTGTGAAATTCTTTTTACAGGTCGAAGAAAACCTCAAAATTCTGCAATAAATACCGCAGTTATATGCGAAGTGAATCCACTAGGCGCAGTTAACATCAGCTGTCATAATGTTAACCAAAGTGTTACTTTTATGAAACCGATCACCAGAGTAGTTCATGACTTCGCAAAGAAAGATGATCGTATTCAGTCACCTTTATTAAAATTAACATCATTACCTGTATTAGCTAATACATATTCACCTTATAAAAATGCCAGAAATTTAAGTCGACAAGAATTAATTGAAAGGCGAATACAAGATGAACTTTCAGAATACGATGCAATGTTGGAAAAAATTGAACAAAAAGGTGTTTGGACCAAATCCGAACGAGAAAATCAGGTAAACGTACACAAATGCATTGCATATTGGTACTCTGTTATTGTTTTAGGTCTCCTACTCCTAAAATGTTATCTAGAGGTCTGTTTAAGTTAAATGCGACGATCGCTAGAAGTTCATTGACAAACATGGTATGGTTTTATAATATTTCAGACTCAGCAGCACCTGAGCATAGTTCCTGGTCAAACCACTCCAGATTTCCTAACTCAAGACGGCACTGCTTCAACATTCATTATTTGGGATGAAGGCCCACCAGATACAGATAATATCAATATTACATCTCTTACGCTGACCACTAAAAATACTGATTCTAAATCTAAACAAATTAACTCGACCGTATCACATTGAAAGTTAATCAGGTAAAAGATATAAAATGCAAATAAAGTATTGTTACTTAAATATTTCTTTGAATATATTTTTTTTATTAAAAATATGAATACAAAAAAGTGTGTTTGTTTTCTACAATATCTTATAATAAATATCATTATCTAAATAAAATCGTACCTTAAATATGCACGAGTTACAAGTTCAGACTTGAAAAAAAAATTGTTTCGCTTTACATCTACCACAAATACCAGAAAAATACATACTAAGGTACACGAAGTCACGTTCTTTTCCGAAAGGGGTGAGCATAAATTAAAAAAAATATATTAGAAGAAGAAAATTCAATGATCAAATTGGAGATGTTCTAACAATAGAAGTCATCTAAGTAATACTAAATCGACGGGCATAGATGAAGACATTAATTAATGTGAGTGATGCTAAAGAAGTTTGTCTGGATCGTAGCAATAGCAAGAGAAAGGAAGTGGCGTCTGCCAGAGAATAATTCTAAAAAAAAAAACCTTAATATTTATTGCTCTCTTTATTTATTTTTTAAACTATACCCACATTTATTTCCTAATCCACAATTGATCACGGCATTTAGCATTTCCAGCACATTTACTGTTGACGTTATCCGGATCTGGTGAGGGTCCGTCCTCGAATGGCGCCATTGTGCTTGTAGTTGAACCTGCTCTTAAACCATGTTTTGGAGCTTCTTCTAAACCTCTAAGCAAGAACAATAAGTCGTCTCTACTGAGACCTTTTAAAGATTGCAACTCTTTTTGTCTATTATTTAATTGACTGTAACCAAACTGAGGTCTTGAAGATACTGATGAAAACCAGTTTTGCATTACTACTAGCATTATTATACACGTTACGCACATTTCAGATTTCAATGGATTATATTATAGAACAAAAAAATGAATAGGCATTTCTTTTTTCATTATAGTGTTTTAACAGTGTGTTCGCTCATGCTTCAAGTTGGTTGTTGATATAAGTTCCACACGTTTGATTTATTTATTAAACAACCCATTTTTGCATTATTTATTATTGTCACTATCAAAGTAAAAAATATACTTTTTTTAAATAGATATACGAGCGTCAATTTTCAAATTTTCTTTCATCTGATAGACGCTCTATCAATTTTAAGAGGGGTCGATCGAAATCGGAGGGAGGTTTTATATGTGGAAACTGTGATGGTAGAATAAAACCTGCTTTTATTAGTTCGTAGGCATGCTGTTGTTGCTGCAGTATTTCTGACAGTTCGCCTACATTTTCCTTCTCGGACACACCAGCTCTCGTTCCGTGGAACAAAGTGTCTCCAGGTCTTTTTATACTATCCAGTTCTTCAAGATTTAAGCCCCGTTGAATTTTATTGGAAGGTGAAAGATAACCTTGTGCTATTAGGTCATTGGTATAATGTCTTAAACCTAATGTTTTAAGTGATTTCTTTTTTAGCGAATCAGTGAGTGACCAGTCGATTGGCATATTTAAAATAGGCGATTTTGGTTCTGTCCTGAAGTTTGTTTGAAATTCTTGATTACCATCACCTTGTCTAGCAAATGAAACTGGCCTAGAGTTCAGTATTTCACTGTCTTGATTTTCTTGTGAATCACTACGTTGAATCAGTTTTTGTCTAAAACCTTTAATCGCTTGGTCTTTTGTAGGTGTTCTATAAGATCTGTGTCTTATATCTTCGAAAAATTCTAGTGATGTACTGTCACTAGACTCACAAACAATAATGCATATCAGTAACCAAAGCAAATCGAAAATCATTCTTGAAAAAGAGAGCGCGTTATTAAACAAGCCCTTATCTGGTAGCAAAATTATTTTATGGCTTTGTGCTCATGTTTTAATGTTAAATGGAAATCAATAATTTACTTTGTTTTTATGACTAGTGAATGTCAATTTATTAAACAACGTATACTTCAGGTACCACTGACACTCACAGTAATTGAAAATGTAGAAACCCAAAATATCAAATTTGCGTATTCTAATAATAATCAAAGCCAGAGAAATAAAAAACCTGATCTGGAGGCGCCACGTGTATATTTTAGTGTTTATGGAAAAAAATTCCCTTATTAAATTAGTTGTCTTGAAATGCCGCAATATTGCGAGGTAGGTACTTTATTTCTCTGGTCGGGCTTAAATAGGTTGTATTACGAGTATATGCTGCTTTTTATAAACGTTCTCTTTAATTAGGGTAAGGTGGGTTGTATAAAATTGCAGCGTATAAACTAGCCCAAGTACAACATTAAATACGTTTTTCTTTTCAATGTTATCAGATAAGTAACATTCAGTGGTAAAACAGCTAATGGCACATTATCAGCATTGTATCAGAGTCCATCAGATCGCGCGAGTTCCTTTTATCTCTGTTGCTCGCAGTTATTACATCGCCCGTCTCGCGCTTGACGAGGGTAAATCCCCTTTCTTCATATTCCCTCGCACGTCCTGCATGCCGGACGGTTTTTATGTCTGCCAGTATAAATAAATATAATAATCTTTTAGCGTAAGGTGGACCACATTTAATTTATTTCCTTTTTCACCTCCCCTATTCCACAAATAAATGGTTTCAAACAATTCCGCCGAAAAGGAAACAACAGTATGTAGGGGAAAACAAAATCAATAGACACAGATAATAATCTTATAAAACAAAACTAAGCATAAAGAACTTTCTTCTTAAAATAACCATCTATTTGACGTTTTTTGTAAGTTTTCCACGCATAGTGCTGACCAATATGAGAAGATATCGATAGTAGTAGCTTTACTGTAAATCTGAATAAATGTATTATTTCTTTTGAATTCAGCATATTTTTTTATGAACGTTACCGAGACTTTATTATTATTATATGTTCCTGAATCTTGTTTTAAAGGGTATATTTAAAGTAAAAAAGCACATTACTTAATTTTTTATTAAAAACATTATTTTAAGTAAAGACCGACTCTATTTGGATGATATATATGGTCACAATAATAAATAATTAGTTTAATAAACACTTTGGCAGATATTACCACTATTAAGTATTTAAAAAACTCTTGACTTGCATTTGGCATTGTTAGCACAAGCAGTAACGTCTGATTCGAAGGGGTCAGCAACTGGCGTCTCCCCTCTGAGGAAAGGCGGCCACGTGCTGGTTGTTGTGTCCGCTTTTGATGGTTTCGTGTCTGGCTGAATCCCTCTGTTCCTCAGCATTTGCAAATACTCGTACGGATTCCCACCAGCCATGTCTCCGGGATACGGGTTCTTGGCTTGCATCATCATCCACGGCGGCGGCATCTGCTGCGGCATCTGACGCAACGCCTGCATTTCCCCTGGCGACTGAATCGGCATGTGTGGCTGCATCATTTGCATCATCTGCATCTGCTGAATTTGAGATCTCTTTTGTATTTGAGCTTCTGTTTGCATCTGCACTGGCATCATCTGGGGCTGAGGGTTTGCTGGCGCTTGTCTGTTAACCAAGTTAGATTTCCCGTCGAATCCTTTTAATGGTCTTATTACTAGCGATGATCCAATCACACTCACACATTTTAATGCAAAGAACAAAATCCACATAAATTTTTTATACATATCTGTTACTTGTTAAAACATTGAATGTTAATGCTGTGCGATTTTAATTTTTTTTGTTTACACCAAGCTCTATGAAGCATGGTGATGACTATGCCGAGTGGAATACATGAATTTACTAGTCATGCATTTGCATGTATTTGCTAGTGGCTTTTTTATGTTACATTGCTATTTTATTTACAATTTAAGTATCAATTTACATTCATTTTAATTTGAATACTTAGGTACAGAGTGACTCTAATAAATCTTATTTATTTGCCATAAAGAAAATAATAAAATTGCTCAATGTGTTTCTTGCCTAAAATGTGACGAATAAAATCGTGAGCGGAATTCGTGCTTCGCATAGAAACTAAAATGAAAATAACAACCCGGTCCCGGTTCCCGAAGGAAAAAATATGATATTGCTTTTAAATATGAAATATTACGCCGAAGTGTTCGGGTGTTATGAAGAAAAAGGGTAAACCCGTGTCACGTTAGCCGCGCGGCCGCCGCGATGTGTCTTCATTGGGGAAACAATGAATTGGACCGTCCTTACATCGTACAGGATGCTCAAAGTGTGACGGCAAGAAGTGTCTTGAAACTTGCGTGGCAGAGGAGTTCATGGAAACCTAGGAAAGAGCGGTGACGGTGGCAGAGTACTGGATAAGGCAAAGCTGGCCACTGATACAAAAGAGCGCTTGGTAAGATCCAAAGAAAATAAGAAATACAAAGTTTGCAAAATGTCAATACTCATAACTGAATATCATTAAGAGAGTAAGCGTATGGCAATAAAAGTATAAGATTGTAATATTTATAATCTGTGCTGCAGTTAATCTATTTTTTATTTAAATAAAATAACAATTTTTATTTTTTAAATATAATTATGATATCAGAAAATGTATATTCTATCCTACATTATATTTCAGCATATCATAGATAGTTTTATAGTACCTCTGTACTTTAATCCCACCCTGTGTACGGCCCGCCGCTCCCCGTTCCCTTCGTCTCAGCCCCCCTCTCCCTCATACCTGTTACTTTATATTTTGCTAACCTTTTTTCAGGATCTGCCCCTAACTGGATGAAACAAAGTATCATATTTTTAAAGGAAATTCTAACATACGGACGGACAATGTTTTTGTATGGTTACATTATTTTCGTAGAATTGAGAATTAGATAAAGAACTCAGTATTGTAGCTTTTGTTTGTTGCAAAAGTTTTTTTATTCACCTATGTTTGTTTTATTACAGTTACCTCGGAATGATAATAATCATGATGGCAAAGTTTAGCTCACTAGAAGTTTAAAGTAGGTACGTCTTTCATCGCATTTTTTAATCGAAACATTATAATCGAAAATCTGTATTGGAAAGAAAAAAAGTTGACAAAATGTATTTACAATTATTTTGTAAAATTGTAAATCCTTTATTTTGTATTGTAATAAAGTTCTCCCAAATGGCAATATAATGATAGCAAAGTGTTTAGGGGCAGCATAAGGTTAGTTTAAGAATGTGAATGAGTGAGGAATCAGGTCACTACTTACTTGTACTATTTGCTTAGTATAGGAAGACTGCTCTCCTTCAATTTTATAGGATGAGTGTGTATGATGCTGTTAAAAACTAGATTACAATATACAGTATATTATAACAGTCCAGTATTGGACTAAGGGAAGTATTCCTATACATTATTCTGTATATTAGCGCGAAAGTCTCAAACAAACAGTATTCCTATAATCCCCATGCATGATGGGGACTGCAGTTGTTATTGATTATGCAGTGAGCGATGCTACCTCCCATTCAAAGGAATTAATGAGTTTTGTCAAATTTGGTCCAATTCTAAGCTGACACAAGGTAGCGGTTAAATAGATAGAATGATGAAACGTTTATTTCATTACACAAAATACACACGAACATGTCACAAAAATTCTCGTTCAAAACAAACATAAGAAATTACATGTAACAATGTCAAACATAATATAGACAGAGAATGCACAATAATGCACATGTGTGCGCTGCAATGCAGAAGGGCTCAGCGATATACTTGCACAGGGGGCAACACAGATTTTATTTAAAAAAAAACAGTTTAAAAAAAGAATTTTAATTTTATATTTTTTTCAGAATTTTAGACCCCCGACAAAAAGAGGGGTGTAATAAGTTTGACGTGTGTGTCTGTCTGTGGCATCGTAGCTCTTAAACGGATGCGCCAATTTTGATCTAGTTTTTTTTTGCAAGGTGTCACAATCGAGAGTGCTCTTGTTCTTAGCTATGATCCAAAAAAAATATCTTCAGCCATTTGAAGATTATCAGCTCTTTTCTAGTTGTTGAAAGAATCAAGTAACGGTTTTGTGTCTGGGGTTATTAAATTTTTTAATTTAGTGTTATTGTGCCATTAACAAAAGCTTACACAGGCAGATTACTAAGAATATTTGTAATATCACAGGGTAATATGTTGCATCGTAACTATGTAATGTGTGCAGGGTTATACTATGTGTTACGTATTTTGTGTCTTGATGTGTGCAAAGTTATCTTATGTGTTATGCAATGAAATTATAAAAATAATCAGTAAAAAAAAAAAATGGCACGCAGTCTCAGCTACAGTTATATATTATGGTAATGACAAATTTAATACCACGGTCGTGTCGTCGGCTGTACACGTATCCATTGCGGTTTCGGTAGAGCGACTGTCTGCAAGTAAATCAGGAGTGGGAGCGTTGTGCTGGTTAATTAAACTAACTAGTTTCCTTGCGGCCTCTTCCTCTCACTCAAGTGTTGAAGGCCTTCTCTGGTTACAATACATTGTCGGAGTTATCGTTCCAATTATAACAAGAGAACTCTACAACTATCGTAATGTTAAATAACTTCGCTTGTTGTAGTGCGTCGTATTTCACTTTTTGAATAACGGATCTTAAATTATTAAAATTAAAAGATTTCAAGGAATCAAAAGGACGGCCCAGATTCGAATAATATGTTTTTAGGTAAATTCAATGTTTGTGCGTAAACCAAACTTTTTAATGGGTCTGGAAAAATTTGATTAACCAATTGAGGAATAATTTTTTATACATCACGGGCTAAACAAATCAGGTGATTTAAAAGAAAAGTTTAGCCTTTGCTAATTTTTGTAGCTGGAAATGTTTAAAAAGTATAAAATGGTACTCTGGCACTTTAAAGATAATTTTGACGAATGAAGCATCGTATATTGTTAGCGAAACGCATTAAATCTACAAATCCCTTAAGCTAGATATCTAGGACGTTCTTGACCTCCAAACAAAACCTACAACTGATCTTCTTCTCAAAGTTATTTAAACGGAAAATAAGCTGTACTTCATCACGAGAGTACGTTTTCTTGGTGCGATATCCCCCATATATCCCGGAGATAAGGCGGCCACCCGAGCGTGAAATTTTACAAGTGTCGGCCACCGTGCACCCGCCCGCGCGGGATTACGGACCACATTGCTATTCTGGTATAATATTTACTACAAATATATTTACCTAACATTTCGGCCCGAGCCAGTTTTGAAAGACGATTATTAAAAAATATCTATTTAATATTGTGTTCCTATATAAAACTAGTTTTAGATAAACACCCTTATCAAAAGTATTGAGATAGAAAATAGTTATAATTTTATTCAATCTCAGAATATTAGAAAATTACGACACTCCGCCATTTTTTAAATTTGTACCTTAATAGTCAGTAATCGATGGAGGTTTCATAAGCCAGGTATTTTCACTTGCACAAGGTTTAAGAAATGGTAGGCACTTTTTTTAAACATCAGATTTTTTTTGTTAAAGGTCTGTTCTTCTTAGTGCACAAAAGAACAATAGGATTGAATTCAAGATAAGTTTCAAGCTCATGTCGTTTATCACATTTTTATTATGTCTCAAGGTAAGTATTATCTAAAAGTTTCGCCAAACTGGCTGTATTACTGTCATCTTCGTGTCCACAAGCACTACAAAATAACAGCATCGCACGAAAATGAGCATCGTTTACAAAAATGGTATCTCGCTGGACGGCTGGCGGCGCGGCACACTTTACTACAAATAGGGACGCTTACAAGAAAACAAGATTGTGATTGCTTGCAAACAGCTGTTTGTTGCCAGTGTATAAAGGGTTTTATTTAAGACTAAATAGTTACTTGCTTGCTTTCCATTCGTTGAAAAAGTTGTATTGGACTCACGAATATAAGTGCTTTTCTGCCTCATTTTCACCCATTTTCCATTTCTTTCTCGTCTAAATTCAAAAATTCAATTTTGGAATTCCTTCGTCACTCATACGTCATCCTCGTCCATTTTTATTCAGTTTTCCCCTTGACTATTCCAACGTTGACGGCAGTGATTCTTAAAAATGTGTATAATTTTGTATAGTTCCGTATTGAGTTTATAATTGATTTGTTTTCATGTGAATAAAATGTAAATAAAAGTTCAGTCCAGTCAGTTCCTCGTGGCGTTCTTTTTTTGCTTCTAGTGCGTGGTGCCTAGGGAAACAGTAAGTTGCGTATAAACTCAGTGTAAATTGAACGATTCAAGTCTAACTTTTACCCACCTTTTGTTCTCATGTAAGTAACATTGTTTTTAATGAGAAATAAATATCTTTAAACCTAACTTCAATGCTCAGCCGCTCCTGACGGCTCGCCAAAGTTCTAATGAGCTACAGACGAGACAGTTGTAATATTACTCATACGTTATTCACCCTGTTGACCATCTACTGTGATAACAACATCAAAAGCGACCTCCACAACCGTCGCTCTTGCGCTGCGCTGCCCGCACCGTAACGCTGCTTACTCGTACCCACAGACGCGGTAAAGAGCGGACTACAGGACGGAATCCGAGTTTATATATTGTTTGTCCCATAGAAAGCGGGGGCGCAGTATATGTTACTTACCATACGTCAAACCCGTGAACGTGGTGCTGCTTGGGGGGACTGGTCTGCTCTAGTCGATTGCCGGTTGTTGTGCTTGTGATAGATTTATTGGTTATATAGTTTAGTTTTTCTACTTTCACTGGTTGCCTTCCTCCAATTGTATATTTCTGTTGCACTCTTTGTTATATTAATCAAATTGTATAAAATAATAATTTATAATTTTGTAATATTTTGAAAAGATACAACGCCTGTGGAGTTTCTTCCGGCGAGTTCTTCTCCACAGAAGACAGCCAAATTGTGAACTCGCCTCGACGTCGAAAAGTTATTTTGTAAAATCTTACTTCGAATAAAATACTTTGACTTTTGACATTTGTTACAGGCTGCAATAATCTCAAATTCCATCCTGCAGCCCGCGATTTCCTGCGTGCATTTAGAGATAGCTTCTCGTATTCATACTGCTACGAATATTTAAAGTCAATACCTAAAAACTGTAATAGTAAAACTTATCGATCTCGGTATAAATAAATTAGAAGCTATCTCTAAATGCATTTAGCAGGTTGTTTTGCTAGTCTAGAGTCTAGACCGATGCAACGGACTGAGCTGGAATTAACCGAAAGCAAGTTGGCGGACGTCAATTGAACTGTAGACTTCAGGAGCCGAACTGCGGTTTGTGCAGCACAGACCGGCTAACTCACTGTTTACTTCCGGATCTATTTCCTTCTGTTTATAGCTCAAACATTGCGAAACCAATTCTGCTGAGGCAGAAGTGTTTTTGCGTTTTTATATTTCACTAGCTTTATTATGTTAATATATATTAACGACCCGTTTTCTACAGTAAAAAAAGCGATTCCTTTCATCATTCTGATAACTATTATCGCAATTCATTTAGCTATTTTTGCGTGAAAATTCAATAATTTTGCGTTTGAATATAAGATAAAGGAAAAAGAAAAGAGTTTAACATTTCTTTTGGGATCGGTCAGTTAATCAAAGTCATCTCGAATCTACCCTTGCTTACCATAATTATTTCAGACAAAAGACGTCATTACTGCTAGACCAACCTTAAGAATGTGGTACCTTAATAGCATATTTATCCAAGCAAATAAAGTGAACTACAAAATCAGTCAAATGAGAGGAAAAGTATATACTTAGTATATTTTTATCGTTTGATTTGTTTTTGACAGTGCAGGCTATTTTGTACGTATTTAAAATGCTTTGACACATTTTTTACTCATATCCCGCAAACTCCTTCGTCTACTCACCACATGACCGCCAACAGACTGCTGAAAGCAACATAAACTACAACGCTTTACTTTTATTTCCTTTGTAAATAAATTGTTATAAAACAGCTTCTGGTGTACGTCGGCGGCGGCCAAAAGCCACTTTACCGATAACAGCACTTATTTTGTTCCCTGCGTCTGTATTCTTTTTGAGAAAAATTCGTTAGCGGCACCCCTACTTGGACTGAATTTCGATTAGAAAGACAAAGAGCCGATTGTAGAGAAAGCAGAAATGGGGAATCAATTAAAGAGTAGCATCGATTCTGGAGCAGCGATAACGTCCGTCAAGGAGAGGGAAGGTTCGATAAGATTGTCGGCTACTCGGCTTGACTTCAGACAACCGGCCTCGAAGCAACCTTTTAATTATTTCAATCGTTTATCTTTTTCCGCCAATAGCTTCATTAGACCATTAGACGTACCCTGACTTTTATCGCTTGACGCTAACAGATGGAAATATTTTACTTAACATTTGAAAGTATTTCTGTACATATTATTATAACATTTTAAACATATATAATAATTTTAAATATGTCTGTTATACAATATAGCCACCTATTTGTTGCTCGTGATATTATGTTACCGCAGGATTTCACCTGCCGTGGTCGCTAGCTGACGGAAGGAATTCGAAAATCATTTTTATTTAAAACATTATTCCGTAAACGACCCATTTGAAATACAAAAATACATAAAGAGCAAAAAGCGCAAAACCTCGAAGAAAGATATTTCTTTAGATATTTTGTATATTCTGTCTATCCGGCACTGATTACATTATACCTCTATGTAATTGTTTTTACAACAGTACGAATAGCTGAAGCTCAACATATCAATAGGGGCTACTCTACCTCGGTTTGAACAAAACTTTTTAACTTCTGATATCATTACTGTTTTTTAACAAAACGCATAAAAGATTATGAGTATTGAGTTTCCTGAAATTACTGAAAAGCGAATAACGGATCTGGATAGGTGTGATATTCTCTTACAAAAGTTTTAAAATTTATATGTAGCCGTTCCTGTGAACTCTATTGAAATTATTTACACCTGTAGGTAATGTTTTGTCTCGAAGGTTGATAAGATAAAACTAGGTAGACCAAATTGATGCACAACAAATTTTCGATGGAATCAAACAAATGTTTTATTAAGTACTGAGCAAACTATGCGTAAAAAATATTGTATGAGACTTAAACCTTGATATTACAACCATTTATCATGATTTTAACGGATTATCAATTCGGTAAACATAACTACATTATTTTAGGGTTACTTATATTAGTCAATAAAATACTGACAGTTATTTTATACTAATTTTTAATATATTTATTTACATCGTCAAAATTTCACACATCGTCTGTACAATAAAGGTACGTAAATATAACCTAATGATATATCTCTTATTTTTAATAAAAGATACAATTTACACAATAAGGTATGCCTAAGTCGATCGATTCATTAACAAATAATATATTTATATATATCAAATACGAAGTTTATATAATTTATTTTAAAACTTACCGATCTTACTGTGCATTAATATTATTTACATTTATTTATCAAGCGTGAGGGGCAAGCTTGGTTATTCAATTCAATTAATGGAAAACTCTATAAAATTGTTAAAATAATAACAACATTAACAATTCAGTTATGTTTTAACTCTAACAAAAGTATGACTAGAAGATAATTTTAAATAGTTTATGAACAAAAATTTTGAAAATTTTAATTTGGCACATTTAGTTATTAAGGTAGGTAAGGTATAGCTATGCAAAGCATGGCATCACAAGGAATATAATGATAATTATAGTATTTATACTAATCTAACTGTGGAAGGACATAGTACACGAATAAATCGCGTAGGAGATAATTTGTAGAAGAAAAATGTGAGGGTTCGAAGTATACCTTAACATTCTAACCTTTGTTTTCAACGACGCTAAAAACAAAAAAATTGTTGACTTAAAAATTTTATTTGTGTCAGTAAGTAAATTGAAAATAAATGCAGTTAAAAAAAAGCATGGTTACTAAACAGACACAATTTTGTTTTTTAAAGAAACCCTAGATTTTTTCGTAACTCTTCAAAATAGGTAGATTAATAATCCACTACAAAAATCTAATAATACGTCAACAAAATATCATTGGTTTCTAACCGTATATGAAGTGACAGCGATCGGTATAAAAACAATGACTAGGGTTTACTGACATCTCAAATATAATAGAACAAAGAATATAAGAGCCAATAAGTAGAGTAAAATTAAGAAGACACTATTCAACGCTGATTATTCGTTCAAAAAATAAGTCAACGCCTTTTTTTTTAAGTTTAATTTGCAACACTTGTTACTTTGAAATGAGAACGTTATTTCAAGATAGAGGTACAAAATGAGCTTCGTTTGTTTCCTTAACAACTATTCGTAGTCATATTTACCAGGTGGTTAATTAATTTCCCATACAAAATATTAATCTCACTCTTCAACTCCTCAATTTGGATATGACAGGAAACTTTAGGAATGATATGTTTTATATTATCTTTGAAACTAATAACTTAATTTATATTGACTTGATTTCAAATTCAGTTTTATGTAAATCAATATATTAAATATTTTTTTTTACAAATAAATGGGTTAACAAACTCAGACCACGAGATCCAATTGAACTAAAACGATGACAGCCAGGAATGATTGTCGCCAGCAATGTACGCGTTTTGTACCTGAAATAAAAAAAAAGTTAAAGCTTACTTTCAAATACTTATAAAGAAAGGAAAATGTTATATTTTTGTTTAGTTTTCCACACTCCCCGGCTTTGCAACGTGTAAAGCGACAGTAAGACAATCTGTAAAATTCCCTCATACAATTTTCAAATATATTTTGTGTATTTTCATAATTATTATGTTTTTTTCCTTTTGTATATTATGTCATTTCGTTTTCTCGTAAAAAAGAAATATCGATTTGTAGCACCTTAACCAACACGAATGTACGCGGGAGCACAATTCGATAGAATCATTACAAAAAAACTTATAACCTGAAAGTATGTGTTATTTTTGTCAAATATATTTAGCTGTGTTTAAGCCATTGAAGTGTGTTGTGAGATAGGGCGAGCTATCGTTGCCGCGTCACCGCTTCCTCCACTGCGCGATTTTTGCGCTAAATCCTGATATTCACGTTTGAATTACCCGTTTAAAGACAAAAAAGAGCTAAGAGTGTTGAAGATTTATTTTAGTCCAGTAAGATGTCTACCTATGAAATATATTATTTTTACTTACAAGGCCTTAGGTCCAAAGTTTTAATTATTTGTTAAAGAAAAACGATGGAAGGAAATCCAAACTAGATTTTTGTAAGTCTGTTTGTACGTTTTCACGATTGTGATAATAATCTGCAATGTCTTATAAAAAACATAAAATACGACCACCACAAAAAAACATGCAAGGCTAGAAACCAAATTGGTACTGTACCTATTTTTATTTTATTATTTTGCGTTTCTATTTCTAAAGCCATAAATATATATTACTGTATTTCAGCCATATTATATTTCAACTTTAAGCGCGTAGTAATAATTCTCTAAACGTTATTTTCCTTTGTCATTTCAGAAATTATTTCCATATGAATTTCATTCGACTGTTAGTTTAGGATTCCACAATCAAACACGCGAGTATTAAAGCAAGATGGCACGTAGGCGAGCACTTAAAATTCACCGTACATATTTCGGCTCCGTCCATAATGATATCTCGGAAAAGATCCATTTATTTATTCAAACGTTTTCACAGCTGTTATTTGACGATGTCAATTTATTCGAACGTATTTAAATTGAAAGTAAGGCTATAAATACCTATGTATGATATCACAGAGCAGTGTGGAAATAAGTATAGTTACTGGAAATAAACATGAAAAAATGACTGAAAAGAAACCTAATAACAAAATGCCACTTCAATTTTTTTGTTAACAGCGCTAAACTATGTTTCATGTACCGAAATACTTTTCTCACAAAAATAGCTTGATTTGAAACATTGTCTTTTTTCTACAAACTAAAAAACAGTAAAGAACATTCGCACTTTTACAATTTTCTTTATTTTTAAACACTGATTTATGAGGAATATCAGTATATTTGGAATTTCACAGCATTGTTACGCGGGAGAAGGAAGGGGAGGGAGTTACAACGAAAGGATAAAGGTGATAACGATAACGGTTATGTTTACGGTGACACGCGATTGGAAATGCGGGCATTGATAGGGTTAACTAAGTATCATTGTGTTGTGTAATAATGGAAATATTTATGTTGTTTTATTTGTATTTATTTATTTTATTTTGGTAGTAAATTGATAATATGTTATTTAATTTAATTTATATTGTTGAACGTCTGTTAATTTATTGTAATTTAATAACTTTTTTAGTTTTAATTCTTGACTTACAATAGTACTATAATATGAGTCTCTGTACCTGAAATAAATGTTTTTTAATTTAACTTGCAACGCTACGCTACGCAATTTTGAATACTCAAGGAAGAAATACAGTGTTGCTGCTTTAGAAAACTGAACGTTTTTGGAAGTTTTAATTCAACACTTGAAACCCGCTTTTTATTCGACTCTTTCTCTCGTAAGAAGAAGTGAAGAATTAATAATTGTATCATTTTGTATTTGTTTTATTTTGTGACATGGTTATTATGTAAATTTTATTGTTTTTTATTTTATTGATCTTTCACCAGTTACCGATTTGTACTGTTTACAATGACTGTTCGTTTATGCATTTAATACTATTATTTGTCAAATTCGATTGTAATTTTGAGTGCTATTTATTTTTAATTTATTTTTATTGACTTAATTTTGTTTATTTTCATCGTGATTTTTGTTTTTTGTAACTTGTATTTGTATACAACACTGTTAGTTAGTGACGATGGCCTGCCCTACACGCGCCCCCTGTCCATACTGCTCGGAACCCAGGAGAACCTACGCTTTGCCTCACGGCCTTCGGGTCCACATTGGTCGCATGCACAAGGATATCCCTTTGGCCAGCGTTTCGCCTGTTCCACCTAACTCAAATCCTATTGGCGCTGCGCAACCTTCGTCAACGTCTAGTCCGCAAGCAAATGGCAGTACGGGTTTGGATAGTCTTCCAGCTCTCAAAAGGAAAATCCGAGTCCTTAGGCATGTACCGAAGGGGGCTCGATGTCTCGCTGCGGGTAAACTTTCGGCACTTATCGAGCAGTGTTTGCGGTCAAACGGTAGCGACGACTGGTTTTCTTTGCTGTCTTTCTCTTTCACGTGTCTAGCAGTCCCTGACCGAAACAGTAAAGGTTCTTTAACGGCCAAGGTGAAGGAAAATATAAACCAAAGTCGAATATGTTGTTCGTCAGAGGAGAGACCGCGACGATCACCTAACTTTTACAAATCTGTAGAAGCTAAGGTTTATGAGGGTGATCTCAGTGGGGCTGCACGCCTTCTTTTGTCAGATAGCACTCTGGCACCCGCAACCGACGATACTTTAAGTAACTTGAGAGAGAAACATCCCTCACCCAGTCATCCACTTTGTATTCCGTCGGAGCCTGATTTGTCTACTCCTTGTCTCACAGTGAAGGTGGAGGACGTTGTGGCGGCTTTGGCAACGTTTCACAGTGGATCAGCATCTGGACTAGATGGCTTGCGTCCCGATCACCTCAAGGAACTGGTTTCTCCGTCAGCTGGTGACAATGGGCCCAGGTTGTTAGAGTCTTTGACTCACTTATGCAATTTTTTGCTGAGGGGAGAGGTAAATCCGGAGGTTTGTCCATATTTATACGGAGGTTCTTTGTGTGCCCTCACAAAAAAGGATGGGGGTATAAGGCCAATTGCGGTGGGCAATGCGATCCGGCGTTTAGTTGCCAAACTGGGCTGTCGAGCTGTGAGGTCGGACATGGCATCATACTTACAACCACATCAGGTGGGTTTTGGAACACCCCTCGGGTGTGAGGCGGCCATACATGCGGTCCGATCTTTTGCTTTGTTGGAAGGTAGCAATGACGTTATAGTCAAACTTGACATTCGGAATGCATTTAATAGCATAGACCGGGAAGCAATCTTGTCAGAAGTGAGAAGTCTGATGCCTTCGGTTTACCCCTTTCTGTGTCAGTGTTACTCCTCTCCAAGTAACCTTGCCTACAATGACCACTCGATCCTATCCCAGGTAGGAGCGCAACAAGGGGATCCTTTAGGGCCACTAATATTCAGCTTGGCGATACACAAAGTTGTATCTTCGCTTAGAGCCCCCCTTAACATTTGGTACTTGGACGACGGTACCATATGGGGAAATCCGGATGTAGTGGAGAACGATATTTTGTCCCTCTTGCCGGCACTGAAGAGTTTAGGCTTGGAGGTGAACTCGGCTAAGTGTGAACTTTATTCGTGTGGTGATTTGGCTTTGAGCACCCGTGATAGGTTCGCATCTTTAATTCCCGGTATCAGAATTGTGGGTAGGGATAGTTTTAATCTCTTAGGTGCCCCTATTTTCCCGGAGGGGGTTGTTGAGTGCTTGCAGCTTAAGACGCGGATCCTGAAGTCTATGTTGGAGCATTTTAAACACCTGCCGGCACACGTTTCTTTGACCTTGCTCAGGAGCTGCTTTGCGATGCCCAAGCTAACCTATATAGTGAGGACGACTCCTACGTGGCAGTTCCCGGAAGAAGTGGTAAATTTTGACACCACTTTAAAGAGTATTTTGGAGGAGACGCTCAATGTTAGCCTGTCCGAGTCTCAATGGTGTCAGGCAAGTCTTCCAATCAGACATGGGGGCTTGGGTGTTCGCCGTTTACGTGAGGCTGGCCCTATTGGTTTTTTAGCTTCGTCGCATGGGGCTGCGGAGCTAGTCGCTCGCATTTTGTCCACTGATGGTGGCGAGCTCCGCATCCCTTTTGCGACTGAGGCCCAGGAAGCTTGGTCAGCTTTGTGTCCCGGCGCCAATTCTCCGGACAAACCAGAGAGACAAAGGATGTGGGACGAAATTACTTCCAAGCATCTTTTGGCCGGGTTGGTTGCTGAGGGATCCGGTTCTGAGATGGCGCGTCTTCTCGCTGCTGGCAAACCCGAGTCGGGTGCCTGGTTGCATGCCTTACCATCCCCCTTTATGGGCACGCTGCTAGACGATGACTCGCTTAGGGTGGCTGCTGCGTTGCGCATGGGTTGCACAGTCTGCGAGCGTCATGCATGTGTGTGTGGTTCTATGGTAGAACCCAATGGGCACCATGGTTTGAGCTGCATCCAATGTGCTGGACGGCGACCTCGACATAGCGCTATAAACGTAATTCTCAAGCGGGCCTTTGCATCGGCAGAGGTTCCATGCGTGCTCGAGCCTCCGGGTCTATCTCGGTCGGATGGTAAGCGGCCGGACGGTCTTACCCTTGTTCCCTGGCGGAGAGGTCGTTCTCTCATTTGGGACGCGACTTGTGTCAGCACGTTCGCTGTTTGCCACCTGCCGAGTACGCAGCGTGTTGCAGGCGGAGCCGCTGAGGCTGCTTCCTTGAGAAAGCGCGCTAAATACTCAAGCCTGGAAAACATATATGATTTTGTGCCTTTTGCCGTCGAAACTGCTGGACCATGGTGTGCGGAGGCCAAGGATCTAGTGCTGGAGATTGGACGCCGGCTGAGGGAGAGAGGTGAAGAAGCCCCGTTCGGGGTTTTTCTTGATGCAGCAGATATCCATTGCGATCCAGAGGGGTAACGCTGCAAGTATTATGGGCACGTTTGGTCAGGGAGCGGTTCGGGGCGGCCTATTTGACTGAATTTTTTGTTTTTGGACATTTGTTTTATTTTTTTATTTAACAATTCAATGTATGACTTATATTATTTTTGACATGTAACATAAATTTAATTTGAATAAAAACGACACAAAGAGTAAGTACAGAATAAATAAATAAATAAACTTGCAATGTAATTAATTTTTTAAATGTAATTAAAGGTTAATCTACTTAATAATTCATTAGAAAAACGTCGATTACTGTACACAGATCTGTTCAACAAATAGGATTATATTCAAAAAGGTTTTGTTAAAAGAATTCTTGAGTAACCATAATCCCATTACATTAGTTTGTTAATTCTGAATTTAAAAATTTTAAATAGGCTTATCCCTGTGTCATCAATCCTAACAGGTTTTACTTAACAATTTGGACTCTAACAATAATTACAGAGTTCACAATTGATAATTAATATTACTCTACTGAAACTTTGTCTTTGTATGGCAAAACAAGCTTTGTAAAATTGTATTGTGATTAAACTACAATACAAACATAA